>WUAW01037884.1:7481-18354 GCA_017165845.1 Thaumetopoea pityocampa | reverse complement strand
AATTCCACAAGCATAGAGGCATATGCTGATCCATCACACGAGTGCAGGAAGTGCCTGTGAGCGGATGAATATTTCTTTTCTTTCCAATAAACTTCTGCAATTTTCTGAAAACAAATATAATTATCATAATCATTATGTATTATCAATCTGTTCCCAATTAACAGACGGTGTTTAATCTTTGCAATTAGCAGATTATTGGAATTCGCAATTGTATTTCTCAGCTGGTTACTCCACAGGAGAAGATGCAAGTAATGATCTTACTTTATATCGATATATAAATCTGTGGTGTCAAAGAAATAGGTGATAGGTTGACAAATTTAAAAAAGATGTTTGTTTTTCATACATGGGTTTAAAACATCGTGTAAAAGAAGACAAATTAACACATATGCAGGAAAAGTATTAATGCCTTTTACGGTGACTGATCGTTCTTTATTTGAATTTTTTGATAGTTATAAATATAGTAGCAGCAGCCTACTGCTACCTCAATGAGTTAGCTTAATAATGAAAAATTATTATATATTAAATATCTTGAAACTTATGATTTTACACTATCATTTTTTATGGGAATGCTCTAATTTTTGCCTTTAATAATTCATAAACCATTGCAATGGTGGGGCATTGCATGTAATGTGTTAATAGTACTGTAAGTTTATTTCATTCTACTGGATATATAATTCATTTATGTTTATTTTATGTACAAACTGAGCCATGTTATAAATGGAAAAGTGAAATATGTTGAATGTAATCAGTCAGTGACAGATGACTCCTACTTTTTTTCTTTAATACTACATACTATACTACATACTACTTGTATATTTACAAGAAGGATTTTAAATTTTATATAATAAACATATTAATTAATGTGCAAGAGAGTATTCTATCTAATAATAATTAGATAGATATAAAATTTAAAATCCTTCTTTAAAGTTTAACATGGAATCACTTCCTTAACACTAGGTTTACGAACGTTTCTTATATACCTATCTCTACGGCACCCGTCAAATTGACGGGTGCATGAAAATACGCACTATTTCTTTAAAAAAGCGATTTATTCAAGTTAACTCCAAATTGCACAATATTTGGCTTCACGTTTAAATAATGTATCAAGAAATAAAAAGTCCTTAAAAATATCATGGAAATAATAATAATTCTAACGGGTGATCCTACTCATTGAGTACATTTTTTACAAGTATATTGCACTTTGCCTGCACAATTTTCCGCGTACCACTTCTTTGCAAGGTATGCAACAATTGCTGCTTTTATTTTTGTCGCAGTATCCCACTTGGCAACTTTTTCGCTCTTGTAGTATTATATAGATGATGAAGAAGCGCCTGATCGTTCGCAAATGTTCTCCTTGTTTACCGTACCTAATTCCTCGGCTAAACATGTATTGTTTCCTGGATACTGTGGCTCCGGTGGACTGTTTATATAGTATCCACGCATTTATTGCTGCCAAATCTAATATGTTGAAAAAAAATTGTAGAGGCCATCGGAAATTGTCTGCTTTTACGCTATATTATCAATTCGAAAGCGCTAAGCATGCAAACCACCATAATATTTCTTTTAGCATGGGCTGTAGGCCCTCCGATATCCTTGAAAATGATACGGATGGGCGTCCTTCCTCTAGATCCGCCTGATTTCAGTTTTGTCCACTGTGTCCCGTCAGCTGCAATTTCGATATCACCGGTTACATTTTGGGATTTATTGGGAAAGGCTACATTTTGGGATTTATTGGGAAAGCTCGTCCTCTCATCTTCAGAGTCAGAGCTAGAAAAAACACGCATTATTTTCTTGCTTCGACGGACTGTAAATAAATTCTCTTCACGTTCTAAAGATAATTCTGTTCAACTTTCAACATATTGTGTAATTTCAATTTCGGGTTCGCTTTGCCTAATTCACATTCATTTTCTTCGGAGGTATCCTCGGAACAATCCTCATGGATCTCGAGGATTTTATCCAATATCTTATTATATCTTCTGGATTTACGCATGATTGCTAGAAAAGGGGAATCGGTCAACATAAAAAAATACTGTGCCAGAATTCCATTACCCTATTGTAAATGCCTACAGTAAGGGAGACTCTCTACAAGAAATGAAACTTTTGAACACTGTCTTTTTGAAACATCGGTACACCATGAATGCAGCATTCATACTGTTGATCTTCTCTTGCTCTTGAACTCTTTTCGGCGATAGGAAATAACAGTTGCGTAGCAGACCCACGTAAACACTCGGGTCATAGGACCCGCTTTAGTTTACACTATCGAGGTGCGATTGAGATAACGAATTGGAAACGGAGAACATAAAGACATTGCTTTCACTCTTGTATTTCCTACTGGATGGATAATGTGGCGAATGAAGCAAAAATATAAGGATTATTTTCGAGGCAAGCGTACCCGTCAATTTGACAGGTCCCGTACAGATAGGTATACCACATATGAATCTCTAAAAGTAAAAGGCTTAGGAAAAACAAAACAGTGTGTATAAATTCTTTGGAAGAAATGATTAATTTACGATGCAAAATGGTTGAAATCAATCAAGCGGTTTTCGAGATATAGTTTGAATTCCGTCAAATTGACGGGTCCCGTAAACCTAGTGTTAAGTATTAAACATTCACATGCCATGAATGATGAGTATGAAAATTCAACCCATTACTGGACAAAGGCCTCCACAAACTATGCTGAAATGCTGATTTCCTGTTTTTCTTAGACAGCCATTCTTTCAGTAGTTAGATGATTGAAGTAGGAAAAAGGAAAATTTATTTAAATACATTATAGATTCTTCCAGTATTACTCAAATATATATTGATACATACATACAGTTACACTGGTAACCCATAAGGGTAGGCAGAGACCACAGTTTGTCACGTAGTACCTCTCTCGCCTCATCCACATTCATATATATTTATCATACACTTTCTTCAAATAAGGGTGCTACGAACTTGATCTTTTTGAAACAAGTTGTTGATTTGATCAAGGTAAGTTTTTCCTGGGCCCCTTATTCGAACACTTCCACCCACATACTGATGAAAAAATTAATGCTACAATTCTAATATAAATAATTATTATGTTAAGGAAAACAATATCAAGAATCACACATTTATTATTAGGTAGCATACACTTTTTACAAAATTCCTTTTCTACAACTACATTGTGTGACTTATTACTCACATAAGTTACCAATGTACCTACTTCATAATTAGTTAATACATAACAATAATCATCCTCAACAAAATTTGCCCATACAGATTTCAAATACAAAACCAGGGACCGAACTGAGCCAATTGTCAAAATAATACAGCCTTGCAAATGCTGTTTATTTCCTAAACATTAATTTTATGAAAATGGTAGGTCTAAGCAACATTATTATTATGTAATTTTCATTATATATTATTAATAGAATGTGCCCTAACACCTATTTTAATTGAGGACCTTAACCAATAAGTTTATCTATCGAATAACATTGTGATTACCTTATGAAGTAATGGATGACCTTTCTTGTTATTGCCCATGGACCATTTGACAGAATTAGTAAGATAAGTTTCCCTCTCAGGAATACTTGAATTCATTAGTTCGAATAACTTTGCAGCTTTCCCAATCCATTCCTCGTTGGGCTTAGTTTCGGATTTATTTAATACGTCTATAAGCAAAATAGCTAAATCTGCGCCGCTACCTTGTTGATCGCGTTGTAGTAATAAGGTCGCTCCCTTGTATAACAGATTTAATAGGTCCGCAAATTTTTTTTGACTTAGATATCTGAAAATAAAAAATACTCTTCAAATAAACTGTTATACGCAACAAAAATAATACCAAACTCACTGTGTGTGCACCTGAAATACAGCGTTCTATACATTTGATGTGCTTCATAGTATTGACCTGAATTTACAGATGCCTCTAGTTTATCAAGAACTCTTCCAATTCCTCTTTCTCCTCGGGTAGCCATTATTAAATTTCTAGAACAATCTAAATTTCTATTTAAAATTCACCTCATAACAATTTACGCCATACTAACCAAGAGTGAATGAATGAAATGAAATAAAAAATGACAGATCCGACTGCGCCTGATAGACAAAAGAATAGACTTTTTTAATTTTCCCCCTTTTTAACTGAAAGCAAAGGGATCTAAACCCATAATGTCACATTTGACACAACTTTCACAACTTTAATTCATATCTTCATTTCAATAATATTTTCTTCATTTTAAGAATAAAATACGGGTGTATCTCATTCTATTGCTTCTTGGGAGTTTCCATACCAAGTCGACGATTAGCACATTAACTAGGATTATTTGATCAAGGTTGGTTTTCCTGGGATACTGCCACTCACATTTGCCCGATATATTCGTTTTATCGTTCGAATCTCATTTATGCTTTCTAAATGATCAAACCATTGGAGCTCGATCCTTGTTAACACATCATAATTCAACTTACACCGATGCTTTATCACGCTATTTCTCAACTAATCAGCCAGGGTGACTCCACAGATACTCTTTGTTAAAACATTTAAAAAATAGGCTTTTATATGAAACTGAAAAAAATAAAGATTTTATTCAATAACAACAGGATATCCTACTACTATCGCTTAATGATATTTTCTCGCTGTTGAACTATATCATTAAATATTATTTCATGAATATTTTTGATGTATTTTTTTAACAAGTTTTTGATGTTTGACAAATTTATGTAACTTTTTCTTCTTCTTCTTCTTAGCCTACAGATGTACACTGTTCAACTGCCTGCATCGATCGATTGCCCGCGACTTTCACCAGGTCTTCGTTCCACCTAATCTGGGGTCGCCACTCCAGCGCTTTAAGACCCCAATGTTTATCAATTCTGTAAGTTAGTAAACTTAATAAAAATATCTTCTTAATCACAAAATGAGAATTGCGTTCGATGCTCAAGTGTTTGTCTCTAGATAAGCAAGTTCTATCTATCCACTACTTTTGATTCAGTCAGACATACTATATACATACTTAGATATTTTCTTCTTCATTTTAGTTCCAAACAACTATCTACCCACATAATTAACACATAATAATTTCAACTGTATAGAACCGTACTCTTTACCGCTTTGGAGGACTGCCAACCGATTTTAGCTAGCAATTAGAATATTTTTTACAAAATTCTGCTCAGCTATTCACTTATAATTAAAACAGCTATGTATATACGCACATACGCATAACAGAAATATACGCACCAATCAGAAGGCCAGTCCGTGAGGCACGGTTGTATTGAGGTATGATTCATTATATTATCTGACATTATTAACATACATTGGTGATATTAATGACTGTTTAATAAAAAAAATAGTTTAATAAAAAAAACACGATTAAAGTTAATATTGCGTAGGTGGCTAGGTATTTTTATTTTTGTTTGAAAAAATATCTACATTATAATTCAGACAGGTTATACGAGTATAGGAGCTCGCATCCATTAAAACTCTCGAGTAATCTTCTCCAGCCCATTTTCATGAATTTTTGTGATCACGGAAGCATTCTGCCACGGCTTCAGTGGTCCTTAAACTGGTCCTCGTCTCCCGAAAGAACTCTTGACTCTCCTTCTTCTGGGCAGACGATGCGTCTGCTATCTTCTTTAACCTGCAACAAGATTGGGGGGAGGTCGGTGAGTTGCCCCTCTCATCGCCCTCAGACCCCATTTTACGGTGGTCATATTTTGGAGCGCCCTTTGTAGATGCAATGATAGTCTAGTGGTATATATAAGTCTTATTAAATTCAGAGTATCCAAGGCACGCACCTCTGATTTTTCGAACTCATATGCGTATTAATAATTAATTATCACTCGCTTCAAACGATGAAGAAAAACATCATGAAGAAACCTACACGCCTGAGAGATTTTGTCGACGACGTGTGAACTTTACCAATCTGGATACGCCAGTGTTATGAACTATAGCCTTATTAGTTTCTAAGATCTGTGACTACAGTCTAACCCCTCTCATTCTCAGAGGAGGGCCGTGCCTTGCAGTGGACCAGTAGCACCCCATATACTGATGGTGATGATGACTATTTTTACATATGAATATTTTACACTAACTTTTGCCTGCGGCTCTACCAGCGTGAGTGTCGCTTTTCCGTTATATAGGAAATTCCAAATAAAATATAGATTTACATAAAAACACTTGAGTTCTTAGATCTCGCAACTTTATGGCGGCTATTAAACAGGGCTGAAGCTGTATCTTTAATGGATCAATTTTGATGAAACATGCCGCAGAATTTATGTCGCCAATATTACTATGCTAATAATAAGACCGTAATATTTTGGTTAAAATCTACCAGCTGATTTTTGCGTAAAGCTCGAACAAACAAACAAAGAAATATCAACGGATATGCTTTCAGAAACCTTTAATTAATCGATCCGCTCTTTATTTTAATACCTTTCATTTACAAAATGTGACATTTAACAATTTTATAATTGTATAGATAACGTTTATTTTGTTTTATCGCATGATAATATGGCATCGATCGTAGGAGGTGGAAGGAAGTGGTCTCTGCCTACCCCAATGGGAAAGAGGCGTGACTGTAAGTATGTATATATGTAGTATGTACTATGGTCTCTGCCTACCCTAATGGGATATCGGCGTGGGAGTATGTATGTATGTAATATGGCATATAAATAATTAAAATGGATTACTATACAAACATTATAGACTGAATGTTTCCGAAAATAAAATCCGTGTTCATTGTGAAAGAGGAAGTATCGCCCTTTGGATTTATATTATGATTACAGCGTTCGGAGGGGATGACGTCAGACTCATGGCTCTTAGCATAACTTACAACACATAGAGACTCTCAGATCGATAACAACAAAACGTGTTTGGTTATACATCCACTAACTGTAGTTATACATACAGTCACACCTTTTTCCCAAGCTCGCCGGCGGGAACGAACCCCGATCTCCCGCATGACAGGCGAGAATAGTGACCACTATACTACCGATGAATTGAGATAGGCAGAGACCACTCCTATCCACTTGCTATGAGCAAAGTGGCTATAGTGTGCTATAGTGAAGCATGATAGCCCAGTGACAAGATCATGTATGTCAACTTTAAGATTTCGAGTTCTATTCCAAGGCGTACACATCCGATTGTTCGTGATCATGCGCGTATTAATAATTACTCGCTTCAAACGGTGAAGGAAACCTGCTTGCATGCATGCATTAGGCCGGCCTGATGGACTATTTCTTGACTCCTGTCATTCTGAAATTAAATCCGTGCTTTGATCTAATGATATATAAGTATTTATACACTATTTATATTATTACCATACATATGAATGCTTTAATTAGTGTTTATTATATATTTATGTATAATTATAATTATTTACTAGCCTTTGTCCGCGGCTCCGCCCGCGTGAATGTCGGCTTTCCGCTACAAGGGAAATCCGGACACAATCATAGATTTATATAAATAAGCCAATGACCACTTTTACTTGAGCTCTCATATCATAACGGCGGCTACTAAAACAGGGATCAAGTTGTATCTTCAATTCTACTGGACCGAATTTGATGAAACTTTTTAACTAAAATCTACTTGTTGGTGTTTGCGTGAAGCCCGAACAAACAAACAAACAAACATCGACGGATTTTGTTTCAGAACCCCTTAATTAGTCGATCTGAGTAGTTTGTTTTAATTTATTATATACTATTTATTACAAATTTTCTATTTATGATATAGGTACTATTAGAAATTTTCAAAAATCGGATCATTTGTTTATTTGTCTATTTGTTTGTTTGTTCGGGCTTCACGCAAAATCCAGAGGGTAGATTTTGGTCAAACCATTGTAGTCTTAAAGGTACTATTCCGACTTAAATAATAGGGCATGTTTCATCAAAATTGGTCCAGTAGAAATGAAGGTACAGGTTGATCCCTGTTTTTGTAGCCGCCGTTAAGGTACGAGAGCACAAGTAAAAGTGGTTTATATCATATCATAGATTTATATCAAAGACCTCAAGTCTTTGATATAAATCTATGATTGTTTCGGGATTTCCCATGTGACGGAAAACCGACATTAACGCGGGCACTGTCGCGGGCAAAAGCTAGTGATCATTTAAATTTGTAAGTCAATTTTTGACTTCTTATATTGAGCTATGAAATTCAACATGCTCTTGAAACTGAATCGACTGAGTACATACACTTTAAACGATTGAATACATGAACCAGATGAAACTAATTTTTTTACATATTTATATGGTATTTCACTGATCTTAAACCTGTGATCCTTAAGAAATGAGGTACTGAATCTGAATATGTTTGAAGGAAAAAAACGCTAAGGGAGGAAGTGCGGACGAAAAGTACCTACTTTTAAGTTAAAGTGTGTAATTGCTAAGTTCACGGCTGCCTCGCGAGTGAGCCGCCGCGCCCTGCGCTTGCCTTCTCTGCAATTCACGGCAGCTAAACTTAACAAGCTCTGTAATAAATTCTTTCTGCTTTTATGGAATAAAACAAGAGAGTAGTTTATCAAGAAATCCATGCATTTTTTAGGTGTCACATGTCCAGCTGTGGGCTTCCACGGGCTGGCGACGACGACGACGATCCCAACTTTATTTAATGAATTTGACTTAATTTAATTGTAAACATAAATTTAGGTGAACACTTTTAGAAAGAAAGCAACATTCGACATTCAGATGTTGTACAACCCACTTTCAATTTGGTAATTCATTTTCTGTAATGTGGGGTATGTAGATTTAAGAAATACATTATGACGGTATTTGTAAAACAATCATTGGTCGCTCTGTTGTCATTGTGCTGCATATATAATAATGCAATAATGAGAAACTGCCCTTCACTAGCTGTAGCAGGTATGGGTTTAATTAAACTCTAAGAATTATTGATCGAATATTAAAAATGGTACCATCGCGAGGACACAGCAAATTTTTATTGTAGTTCAACGCACCCGCACGATGAAGGATCATTTACATGCGAACACAGCTTCATACATAATACACTATGATGTTTGATTGAATATTTATCGTGTTCTTCTCCCCTTTTTTTCACCCACAACGGATCGGAGAGGGTATTCGCGTTTGGGGTGAGAGGTTATGTTATTGTTTGTATTTTTTTGTTTGCCTGTTAGCACGTTTGAGAAAATCTACTGAATCGATTTCAATGCAGTCATATTTTATTTAATGTGCGTCTATTGGGGTGTCACTGTATTGAAATCTGCCGAGCGGTGTTATTGAAACACATCTATTGGATCGCACCCTTGTGACCCTTGTGTTGACTTATTCTTTGGTTGTACCAAGCGATGTTACACCGCATCGCGTTAAATCAATCAGTCATTGTCAACATTGTCATATTTCATAACTAAATTGAATCGATTTGCATTCTTAATGGCAGAAGTGACGCCCAGTTGCCAAAATCTATCCGCGTGTATATGAAATATGTAGCGAAATGTATCCGCGTGTATATGCTAATGCACAGATCATAGCCGCCATGTTGATTGATGATATTTTGAACTACGAAAACCATTACGTAATCGATAAGTTCTTGAAAGCTTTTTTAAATAGGATTCTGGTTTTTTTTTACCAAAATATTTTATCAGGGAAACATCAAGCTTTCTACAGTTCAATTATGCGTTTTAATAAGAGAAAGAATTGGAAATTAAAACGTATCCAAAACATTATTCGAGATTATTATTATCAGTAAAGTGTTATCTACTACACATTATCACCGATTAAACACTAAAAATATTAAATCGAACAGAAAGATTAGATTACTAATCGGTTTCTTTACAAACACTTAACTTAATGATATAAATTAAGTAGTCAATAGTAAGTATATAATGTATACCTATAATTATATAGGTATACATTATATAATTATATAGGTATATATTATAAAAAGCTATTATATTAATACTTGCTTTTGCCAGCGGCTCTGCCTACGTGAATGTCGGTTTTCTGCTACATGAGAAATCTCGACCTAATCACAGATTTATATAAAAAACCTGAGAGCCACTTTTACTTGACGTCTCGTACCTTAATGGTCGCTACTAAATCAGGGATCAAGCTGTATCTTTAATTCTACTGGACTGATTTTGATGAAACATAGCGCATATTTAAGTCGGAATAGTAACTTTAAGACTATATTAGTTTAACCAAAATCTACCTGCCGGTTTTTGCGTGAATCCCGAACAAACAAACAAACAAACATCGACTGATTAATTAAGATTAAGAACTAATTAAGGGCTTCTGAAACCATCAGAAGCCCTTAATTAGTTGATCTGAATAGTTTGTTTCTAAGTATTATGATTTTATATATATTATGATTATAAATATAATGGTTTTTGAAAATTTTACATATAACAATTTTTAATAGTACCCACAGATAGATGCCTATATACAAAATGAGTATAATGTATACCTGTAATCTACAATATAACCTATCATCATAACGACATTTTTGGAACTTTCCGTTTGAAAGTACACAAAAATGTATGATTCGTTACTCTCTTTTTATTTTATATAAATAATAGCAACAAATCCCGAGTACCTAACTTGTAAAACGGGTATACGTATTCTTGGCGAGGGATTACTTGGCAGATAATCGCAGATAATCTTCATTTTTCTAAGACGAGGCTTATAAACAGTGCCTCAGATTGTGGCCATGGCGGACTCAGCTTATTTTAATTTCAGTTTATTGTAATTACAGTTGTTAATATCCATCCATGTATTCTATACTATTATAAAATTGTTAAATGTCAAATTTTCAAAAATCAAAGATATTTAATAACAAACTACGCAGATCGACTAATTAAACGCTTCGGAAACCGAATCCGTCGATGTTTGTTTGTACGGGCTTCACGCAAAAACCAGCGGGTTGATTTTGGTTAAACTATTACAGTCTTAAAGGTACTGTTGGGAT
>WUAW01037881.1:6476-18336 GCA_017165845.1 Thaumetopoea pityocampa | reverse complement strand
TATATATATATATATATATATATATATATATATATATGTGTGTGTGTGTATATATATATATCTAAAAAAACTACTTCAGACAAAACAAGGCAGTATAGTTATGTAGGTACAGAACATTTGGTGTCAATTTAACTGCAACCGTATGAGTATGTCCTGCATGAGCTAACATTGTAACAACTCAGGGCATCCAAACAAGTCTACCACAAATACAAATTAGCCGTACTAAACAACTGTTACATTACTTAACATACAAGATTCATCTTCCTTGATTTAGTTTAAATTTGGGAATGTAAAAGGAATTTTGATTAACAACGTACCTACATCCAGATCGGTAATGCATTCTGTATAACGCATAGCGCAAGCGATAAAGTTTACAAATGCAAAATAACCGTGTCAGTGAAGGAGCAACAATAGAAATTTCTTAGTCAATATCAACACTTTATCTGATGCAGAAATGATATTTATAGTCCTTATTTCTTTTTTTTTATTAAAATTTAATGTACCTACCACAATATTGAATTTCCTGAATTTACGTTTTAAAATTCAAGACGACGTAGTTATGATCATAACATAATTCACATAGGCAATATTCGAAATAAAAAAAAAACATTAATCAAGTACACCTACGTTGAATCGTTGTGGAAAAAGATTATAAAAAAACTATGAAACTAATTTATCACACACGAAACGGATATAAAAAGTACATAAAACAAATTTCTAAACTTCACGCTTATCACACACTAGCTTTTGCCCGCGGCTCCGCTCGCGTGAATGTCGGTTTTCTGCTACATGGGAAATCCCGACACAATCATACATTTAAAAAACCTAAGAACCACTTTTACTCGACCTCTCGTACCTTAGCGACGGCTACTAAAACAGGGATCAAGCTGTATCTTCAATTCTACTGGACCGATTTTGATGAAATGTGCCCTATTATTTAAGTCCGAATAGTACCTTTAAGACTATAATAGTTTATTCAAAATCTACAAACAAACAAACATCGACGGATTCGCTTTCAGACGCCCGAATTAGACGATCTGAGTAGTTTGTTTTTAAATTTCTTTGATTTTTGAAAATTTGACATTTAACAATTTATAATAGTGTTAACACATAACATAGGTATCTTAAAATTAACGTAAGTTCAGTTGACTCCCTCGTTTTTATGAGGCTATTATTTCTATGATGGCTTTTTTGGTTCCGAATATTAGCGCGAACATACCAAATAGAAAAACGAGAATATTTTTCCAGATGAGATATTTGCCAGGGCCGAATCCTATGTCCCAAAATGTGATCACCTCGATAAAGGCCGGAGCTATCAGACCGAGGATGGAGAAGCAGAATGCGCCGATGATGCCCATAAGAGGGGCGATGGAAGGGACAGCAATCGCTAGCAGAACACACGCGGTGACTAAAATAGTTCTCATGACGTAGTTAGCGAAGTTTGGACGTACAGTAAATTTGTCTTTGATGCCATTCCACATAATCTCTATACATACGAAGAATTGCAGTCCGAATGTGCAGTAAACGGCGATTGCGATAGCTATGTTGACTACTTGACCGGACCTGAAATGGAGAATATTTATTAAATAATCAAGATAATACTCTGAATGGTTTCAAATTTATATGTTAACCATAAATTCTAGATTTTTATTTCAGGGTGGTAGTTGATTTGTATGCTGGTTTCCAATTTGATGGTTGGGGCAGGGGGGCTCTCTTAGAACTATAGTAATGAATAACATTTTTCTTCACCGATGGTGACGTCTGGTTATTGGATGATAAATTAAATTTTGGCAGCTTCAGCCATTTTGTTTTGTAGTCATTTTGATTAACAATGTTGTGTTTGTTTTTCAAAGTGTAAAGGCTTTCGGATGCTGTTGCGTTTTTTCTGCCTTTCTCAGACATTTTTATATGATTTAAATTATTGTTTGGTTATTATTGCTATCGTTATTTGTTGTTTTTATTTGTTTCCCTTTTATAGTTTTTATAGTTATAAGTTGATGACTGTTTTTATTATCAGTGGACTCTTTATCAAAGTAATATATTTTAAATTATAAAACTATATTTTTTTATATTATAGTTTATTTGTTACATTACTTTTGTAAGTATAAATTGTTACCGATCACTTATCTGAAATAAAAACATTAATAATAAACTAGACATTAATTAAAATTTATTGTGTCTATTATTTTATTTTGTCTTTATGATAAATATTGTTCAATTTGTGTATGATTTTCTTTTTATTATGCTTCTGAAATCGGACAGTGTTCTTAATCATCCGTTTATTTTCGCTTTGTTAATGTATAAATTAATTCATTTGAGTTAGATAGCTCAATGTAATCAATAAGAACGCATAAATAATTCAAGACTTAGTGTACCTATACATACTATGGTAAGCTATCTATATATAGGTATCACAACTTTAGTTCATCATCCATCTAAAATTATCAAAAGAGAGCGTTGCATTGCACACATTTAAATCGAAAACGCAAGTGAGACACTGGGTTCCACGGTATGTTTTTTAGATCAAATCTGTTGTGCAGTGGAACTAGGGCCATCTAGAGTATGTAAGCAAAACCTCTACATTAGATTTCAGACAATGTATAATCTTAATTTACAAATCGTTTTTACAGTGGGCAGTGACCCTGCTTTCTGTGCCAATGAGTTCCGGGTTCGAATCCTGATAAGGTCAAACATTTGTGTGATGATCACAAAGGTTTGTATCCGAGTCATTGATGTATCTATTTATGTATAGTATTTATCTATATAAGTATGTATATCGTTGTCTAGTACCCAAGACACGGGGAATCCTAATGTGGGACTAGATCAATGTGTGTGAAAAAGTGTCCAGAATATTATTATTATATTTTAAAAATGTTTTAGTCTCTAAAGAATATCTTTTTTCTCTTTTATTATAGTATCTTATCTATCGTAACTTAATTATACATACTTATTTTGCTAGCTTTTGAGATTTGAACATATGTATTCCCTAGTTGGAGCCACTTTCCTGGACTCATTTTTTGTTGGCATATACGCATTTTGTATAAATACTGATCTAAGTAAATTAGGACCGTCCAAGTGGAGCTGCATCATATATCAATATCATGATATACATAGTATACGAGAAACATACTGTGTTGTTTTTTAAAAAAGTCGACTAACATTAATAAATCATAAGAAAATACGCCTTACCAAGTAGAGACGTCAAGCGTAAGAGTAATAGAGTCTTCAACATCTTCACCGTAACGTAGGTATCCGAGGAAGCCTAGGAGCATGTAGACGAGACACACGCCAGTCATGCCTTTATTAAGCACGCCGCAAATCCCGAGCATCGCGCGAGGTGTTTTCATGGCGTTCTCCAGAGGCATCACCACACCGATAGCTTCCACGGCGAAAATACTCAAAGAAAAGAATTCTGGCCACTCCCAGGGAGCTTTGAATAGCATAGATGAGATTTGATCTGTCTTCAGTTCACCGGTACCGACTAAGAAATACATAGTTATTCCAAGACCAAGACCCATGAAAATATTGGCAATCATTGAGACTGGCGCTAGGTATTTGAGATCACGAATCCATGACATGAAAATAAGTGGCGGCAGGAGTAAAATAAGGAATATTCGCAAACCCAGAATTTTCATTGTTTCTTCAAGCACATAGTGCTGTACTACCTGCAAAAATAAAAAAGCATAATCTTAATTTTGATACTTATTTTATGTATGACACTATTACAGCGCGAATTGTGGTTAATCCAGGTATTTACTGGGAGGTCCTAGGAATTACCAATGTAAGTCGGTAAAAATTAATCTAAGTAAGTGACAATTTCATGTTTTCACCCCTTGCATTTGGTAAGACCTAACATTTGTTCAGTGGTAAATAATGTTTGTAAGTACTACTTTTTGAGTACCACCTGTGTACTCGTACATTTAATAATATAAATAAATGTTGGTAATAATTACTCAGTAACTTATTTCTTTCTTTAAAATAAAGCCAGAAAAGACATATATAGTCTATATTTGAATATATTAAAAGTAACGTTTTAGTACTTTGTTTATGACATTTAGATTAAAATTTCATTGAATTTGCGCAGTAATTTAACAGTCAGACAAACGTTTGTCCAGAAAATTTTGAACACATTAGAGTTAGAAGTTACAATGTTTTTTTTTATTTGGCGTTAAGGGTTAGTTAGACTAAAATTTATTTATTGCGTTATAAATAAAAATTAATAAATCTGACTAACGTATATAATATTCTTTGCCACGATGATGGTATACACGGAGCAGGTGCCGAAGTAAGTCGTGAAAAGACTGACGATAATGAAGATCCTGAAATAATTAACACATTTAATACACAACGCATTATGTTGGTCTGTTTAAATCTAGTACTGGATATTAACTGGCCTCCCTCATTAATTGCTTTAAAGGGGAGGCCTTGAAAAAATATCTGTAGATATTCATTGAATTTCAGGAAATCTACGGGTGACAGGTACATGATCTATTGTCAAAAAGATGTATTGTACAGAACATCAGACATTAGGTTGAAAAGTGTAGTCAAGCATACCTTTATTGAATTCGACGTGGACAGTTGTATAAGGTTTGGATTATGTTGATACTTAAATGTGTAATTAATTTGCGCAAGTGAAACGCAAACAATTAGCATTCATTAAATATTAAAATTACACTTAATAATATTAAAAAATGTATTTATGATTAGGAGTATGATCATACAATACTCTTTTATTGTATGCCTGTTTAACGCATTTTAGTAAAATTTACATTAAAATTACGTAATGTGTACGTACATAGGGGCGGTCTCATCACAAACTGCGATTTCTTCCAGGAAACTTACATAAATTTACGCCCCATAAGGATAGGCAGGGACCACAGTTCGCGATATACCACGATCCTGACACACCTCTCTCGCCTCATCCACATTCATACATCTTTTCAAACACTTTCATCGGTCAAGAGAGCTGTGAACTCGGCCTTTTTGAAACAAGCTGTTGATTTGATCAAAATGCGTTTTTCCTGGGTGCCTGCTTTCGATACTTCCACTAACATTTGCTTGGTATATTCGTTTGGTCATTCGAATTTCACTCATAATTTGTAAATAACCAAACCATTGGAGCATTCCTTTCTCGATCCGTATCACCACATCATACTTCAACTTATCACACTATTCCTGAATCGAACAGTAAGAGTGACTTATATGTTTAAATATAATATGGAAATTATGGTATGTGAGCCCAAACTGTAAGTGAGTATGTTCAAACATACGAGAAACATAAGCGAAATAGAACCTTTTCAATCATTTATACATACATCTATACGAATCATATGTTTATGGACCCATTTTACAAACAAGTTTAAATAGGCCTTATATTTCAAATATTTATAAAACTTGCCTGAATGAATTGGCCCACTTCCTCAGCGGCTTGGGCCCTTTCTCCAACGCCGCCTGAGCAACTTGCGGGAATGTCATTTCGGTTTTTCTTGTTTTCACGTACAGAATGTGGGCGCATTTGATCTGTTGATAGTGTAATATAGTTCATTTCAAATAAGAGAAAAAAATCAGATGGATTAATGACGATCATGAAGAGAAAAGGAAGATTAGAAAAGTTGAGCGTAATCTGTGTAAGGGCTTTGAAACCTTTTCAACTTTTATTCAAGCTTCATCATTAGAATCTCATCAAATCGGTTCGTATGGAAATTATAGTAGAATAAGAAATTACACATATATACACGAGCTATGAAAATATCGTTTTCAATAGTTATTTAATAACACTTGCACAATCAAAAATAGAAAGTCTTCATTTGTAAAATTTAACATCAGTCACAACGTTTGAAAGTTCATGCAAACTGTATTGAGTCTCATGGTATAGAAAATAATAATTATGTTAAAAAAAAATGTATATACTATTATGTATACACAATGTTTCGAAAGTAAATATTACATAAAAACAGTTTTGTTTAGATGAAACGGTTTTCAAAGAATGAAAAACACAACTATGCTAAATATAACCTGTTATGTTTTACAAAAATGGTATCAGCGAGTCCAATTAAGTTTGCCAACAATATTTGAAACTTAATTATCCGGGTTTAATTTACCTAAAGGAAAATTTACAGTTTTAACTACTCAACATTTTTTAATCTTTCTATTATTATACATGGTTATGTGTAATGGAGTTACTAGTAATTAAATTATATAATACTAATAATAATTATATATATAATAACTAGTGTATTAATGATATACTATACTAATACGGCAAAACTAATTCACATAAAACAACGTTAGAATTCGCACTGAAAACGCATCGCGACTTCTGTGTTTGCATATTTGATATTCAGTATGGCGTACAACACTTACGTGATTCCCAAGAGTGAAATGTAAAGTTTTCGTAATAATTTATTGTGCAAATTTGTGTGGAACTCTATGTACGATATTATATTTTTGTGTAGTTCCGAACAGTATAGCGCGCATTTAGCGGAATGTGTGCGTTTACAAACTCAAAAGAATCGCGTAAACGCCGCCGCACCGCAAGCAACAATCGCAGGGCTAGTTATAACTCTTATTAGTACACAGCACAGCAAATTGCATCGCAGGGCTAAGCCGCTACCGCACAGCCTCGACAATATCGGTCGGTATTATCGCGCGCGGTAAATGCGCCATAGTGTGTTGATTGACGTCACAGTGGAATATTGATTGACGTGTATACTACATGACAATTCATGTTGGAATTAATTCATCATGGAATTGCGTTAGTTTTACATAATTTGTAATTAAGATATTTTGTAATAGATTAATGTTTTCTCGAAAGAAAATTATATATTACATTTTATAAACAAAGCACTTTTCTTGAATTTTATTATTGAATTGTTAAAATCATTTGTCATCATAATTTTAATGCAAGCTCCTCATTGAATTACACATAAATAGACTTGTATACAGGATTTCGCTCTGCTGCTCATTAACAAATGATTTCGACCACCTTTTAGAAAACTGTTCTAAAAATATCATTTCTTTACAAAAATATTTAATTCGAGAGTGAAAGGTTGCTACACACCCTGTTTCCTGGCCTGTATCAAATATAATGGCAGGAGTAATACATAAATTAAAAAGCGCCTACTTTTTAACTTTACTTTTTAACTTTTACGTAATAGTGTCAAGATGATATTCTTTATCAGACTATTGAAGTCTAGTGCTGGACAACAGCCTCCTCCATAATAGTCGTGTGTAGTACATGAACAGTACATTGTTTAGGCAGTATATAAACATTCTACACGTAGTCTCGTTCAGGCGCTGTGGCAGGTCAGTTTCAGTTACAATAATAATCGTGTTTATTAAACGTTTAACGGCGTAACTAAATTATACACAACGTGTAGGGTCGCAACACTGTTGCCAGATAGGATAAATACTGCGTGGTAGCATTAAAATTGCAGTATTTGGAATAAAAATAGAATGGCTTTTAAAAACAACTGCGGATCATTTTACTGCGCAAATGCAACACCTTTACATGTTGATACTTTCGTTTATTTTTATTATGAATCAACTTTAATAAACATTTATTTATTTATATATCACCGAGTGCAATAGTTCATAGTTTTTTACAAATTCTAGAATCGAAGGCTTTTAGCATTATACATATTAGTTGACTGAAAGTTATACCCTATGTGAAATTATATGTTTCGCCAACATGTTTCCCCAGGTGCTTTCAGTTATCAAACTATTGCGTATTTTATTTTATGTCATTAATGTGATAAAATATTTTTTTACACTGGGCGTTAGAATTGGGAAGAGCAAAAAGGATAAGATAAGTGCATAGATGCAGCAATCGAAGCAAACTTGTCTATTTGCCTCAACTGGAACCGAACATTATTTATTGTAACTTAAAAAAAACCGCATATATTTCAGTAAGTACTCTAGATAAATAAAAATACATGCTTCGCGCCAAAATAAATTAGATCATTGTAATGTTTTTAAAATAATATTTCTTCGTTTTCTTTGGTGTTGGCAATTTATCATAATCTTCAGAAAAAGAAGAGTCGTTATTTTTGATAAAAATAACATAAACCTACCAGCATGTAGTAAAAATTAACAGGGAATCCCTACTAACCCAGCCGTATTCTACGATAGGTAGTTTTTAAAGGTGGCCATACTGCGCACGGCGCAGTTAATATTGAATAAGTCAACAACAGTCGCATTCATAATTTTTAATTCATAAGTCGTGTTCTACTCTACTAGTCATATATGCATAGTTAAGCTGAATAAATACATTGCTCTCCAGACAGTATTTATATTAATACAATATATAGAGATTGTCTTTAAACGTCTACATTAATTACAGAGATCTACTGTAGTTGAAGTAAGATCTACTATAATTAAAGAGCATCTAGCATCACTGGGTCGCAATTTTATATGTATAGCACCAATATAGGTAACGTTTTACCTGCACGGCACGGACTCAGGGCGCTTAGCGCTCGGCCATCATATACGCATAGACCAGTATTTTATTCATCTATGATATTAACGATGCTTTTTTTTTGTATAAGTGGAGATTTGCTTGATCGTAACACGCCACACTAAGGGCACAGATACGATCTGATGTGGAGCCCTAAGCTACTTAAACCACCACCACTCGTGCCCATGTGCCACCGTGAGATTCGCGCCTAGCATATATTACTGCACTGTAGGGCAAAGCTGGCCGTTTTCAGGCCTCCTCTGGCCGATTTCTTAGCAACGGCAATCCGCAGTTCACTTACGCTCTAGCTCGCATACTCTCAGGCATAAAGAATCAGAACTAGTTAGTCTTATGTCAATAAAGGTTATATGATTTCACTTACAAGAATGTAGGAACAGTGCGTGCAGACCACCCCGACTATGAACGTGAAGAATATGCCCGTGATGAGGCCTGAACTCTTGAACGCCTTGGGCATGGCCAGGATTCCGGTGCCGAGAGATGCTTTCAGCAGATGCATCAACGTGTCCATGTTTCTGCAACCATGCCATTATGTCGCACAGCTCGCATAAAAAAAATACTATATCTACAGAGACAACCACCACTGGGCCCCGCCCTGTTATTATGATTTGTATCGTGTTTAACTTTCTAGTTTATAGGGATGTAAATAGGGAGCTAATGATCACAGCGGTTAGAACAATATTCGCATTTGCATATTTCCATTAGGATGGGTTATGGATATTATTTGGAAATAGAAATTCCACTTGTCTCTTTCAGTGCGACCTAATAAGACCTAAGTTTAAAATATGAACATTCGATTAGTTGTTTATTGTTTGTGTTAAATACATATATCTAAGGTAATATCAACTATTATTTCATTTTGAACTGTTATTATTGTGGTAGTTATGTACTTTGATTTTAATGGTGTTTTATATACAGCTTCAAAAATATTATACCTATCAATATCTAATCCGGTATTAATTTATATTATATCTTTCTCTGTGTGTTTGCGTGTGTCCGTGGGTGTGCGTGTGTTTGTGTGTGAGCGTGCGTACTTGTGCTTGTACGCGTGTGTGCGTGTATGTAATTATTTTTATTATATATTCACAATATCACAATAGTTAAGGTGTTTTTTAAATATCACGCTCCAACTAATGCAATAATCGAAGACTCGTATTTTCATAGTAATTTAAAAATTAAGCATACAATTTTAATTGTAAGTACATTAGAATTCGTTAAATATTTAAACTCTAACTCGGACAATTTGAACAGTCACATAAATTGGTATTCGAGTGGGTCATTATTAGCCAGTGTAGTTTACGAGTGCGCATTATGCAATCAAGTTATTTTTATTAAGGAAATCAAAATATCTACTTACGAAGTTGGGTTTTGCAGCGTTCTTTCGGCAAATGGATCGAATTCAGAAGACTCCACATCTTTGTCTTTTGTCATATTGTACCTTTGAAAATTACCAAACATATAAATCTTGTGAAACACAGTGTCAAATAGACATGTTTTTACTGCTGGAAATAATGATTTTACTGAATACCACACTTAAACTCACGAACACATGTATGTAGGTATCTATCAGTGATGTAAAATAGTTTAATGCTGATAGCACAAGAATACTTAAATATAAAAAATAAATAGCAATTATACAAGAATAAATTTAATAGTGCTTAGTACTCACTTGCTGACAACTCTCTCCTTGCTTTTTTCCTCAGGAGACAGGAATGTTTCCATCTCCTGAGATGGTATGTTTCCATTGACTTCCTGTAACAAAAATGGGTCTGATAAAACGTTCTCCTTTTAATAGAAATAAATGCAAAGGAGATCGCTATATTATTGAATACAGAAGAATTATTAGATTTATACACATATTTATGACAAAATGTCATCGTTGTACCAAGTAATGCTTTATCTAATACCAACAATGTAACATTTAAGGGAGAACACGATTTAATAATACACTCTTAAATTATAATGAGAATCACATTAAAGATATTCCAAAAAGTCAAACTCAGATCTACTGATTACAGGTCTCTGAAAGCGAAACCATCTTTTGCTTTATTCGTGTTTGTTTGTTTGTATGTTCGAGCTTTACGTAAAAATAAGCATGTACATTTTGGTCACACTGTTGAAGTCTTAAAATTACTATTCCAAAAAAAAATAGAAAAAAGGATAGCGGTAGAAAAGAACTTGGACGCTTTGAAACTGAGTTTGAAGCAGCTAAACAGATCGCTGCACTGTACGCGTATGATATTTATTTAGAAATTTTGTAATATTTTTATTTCAGTACATTTCAACAAAAATGAGAAAAACCATCACATTGAAATTATCAGATATTACGGAAAGTTCACAAAATTAGTGAATAAAGCAGTAAAATAATCCATTGTAAGTTCTAGTCGAGCCGAGAGATTCCGTTGCATAGAAGTAATGCTCAACAGGTGGTAGGATAATACTCTACTAAAGATAGCGACGCGTATCGGGTCGTTACGCGGGCCCCTAACAATTGTAGCCAGACCTCCTAGCCACGTTGATATTCGACAATCGTTATCGCTAATAGAAACGAACAAAATGTATTACAATGACACTTCTACTCAATAAGTCACGCGTGACTTGGCGATTAGAAGTGTCATTCCATTAAATTTTTTTCGTTTCTATTAGCTTTAACGATTGTCAATGTCAACTTGGCTAGGGGGGCTGAGCCCGTAATGAACGATTGCTGCCATTGGTGCTGATTCTGATGTAACTGAACTTAACTAAATTTAGTCACTCCTCATTTTTTTCTAATGTCAAACGCCAAAACGAGATAACTACCATTTTGATGCTGTCAGTTTTGTTTAGAAACGTCAAAATTAAAAGATTTAGACGCGAACTCGGTATATACGGACTAAAGATGCGCAAAAACGCAACATTTTTAACAGAAACGTAGGGTGGTACTCGCTACAAATGATTGCTATCTCGTTTTGGCGTTTGACACTAGAATAAGATATGGAGGGACTAAATTTAGCTAAGTTTTGGTAAAACAGAATCAGCACCATTGTATGACAAGCTGGAATAATATGTTTTCATTTCTCATTTTTATTTCACCCAAATTCAGACTCGACGACGACTTGTAAGCAACACTCACTAGAAAATTTCTTGGATTAAAAATTAGAACAAATTAAAAAAGAAATCATTGGATTAATAATAAGTGCAAATTCACAAATCATTTCATTCATTAATTTAATTACAGCAAATTAATTATTTTTTAGATTAATAATGTTACATATTTGTTTCAGCTTTTTTAGAGCAGACAGATATTTTAGTAATCAAAGCCAGTACAGTACAGTACAGTTACTTACATTCATTTTGACGATTGTTGAACAATATTTGAACTGCTGTCACGTATCTGTGGACAAAACA
>WUAW01037880.1:2696-17002 GCA_017165845.1 Thaumetopoea pityocampa | reverse complement strand
CACTGGCCTAGTGCGAGTTGGTAGACTTCACACACCCATGCGGGCATGCAGGTTTCCTCACGAAGTTTTCCATCTCCTTTAAGTACATTGGTGTCTACATACAGAGTAGACCGTACATGAATTACAAATAATAACTCAGTGGTACGGGACCGGGATTCGAACCCACGGCCCTTCAATCGTAAGCCGTGTCTAAAACCACTACACCACCAATGCACCAATGCACCGTAACTACCAATACGATTATTAATTCCAAGTAATGTGGCAAATTCAACGCCATTTTGTATGAGTGATTATGTTATTTTTAAATATTACCTTTAAAGATAAAGTGAAATAATTTTATTTACATAAACTGCTTTCGTAAATACCATGTGTGCGTGTGTACGCGCGTGTATGTATGTGTATAAGTATGTTATTTTACATATCTATATATATATTTTAATATATTATACATACCTAGTTTGATATATGATCAACACAAATATCGTATCTTCTTCGTGGTAAATTATTTAACTAAATTTAATTCATTATTTTATTATACTACCGGAAAATACTTACGATATCAATACTTTCCATCCAAGGGTTGTCTGGAAGAGATCGCTTTTAGCGATAAGGCCGCCCGTTGTAAAACTTTTAGTATTTATTTGTTTTCTTCTATAATTAATTGTTTTTGGTGTGTCAATAAAGAGTTATGTATCTATCTATATATATACCTTTCAGGATTTTTCAGGATTTCATTTTCGACATTTACGCGGGCGGAGTTGCGGACAAAAGCTAGTGGTTACTAAAAATAACAAGGACTTTAAACTGGGTGACCGTAAATTTTATTTATTTATACACTCACACTGGTATCCCCTAGAGGTAAGGTAGGCAGAGATTATTATTTTTCATATACTACGATTATGATAGACCTCTTTCGCGTTATCCACGTTCAAACATATATTCATGAATTTTTGTTTGTAATACGTACTTTGCTTTTTTGAAACAAGTTGTTTATTTGTACAAGATATTTTTTTCTGGACGACAATCCTCTTCCGCCACACTCATATCTGCCTGGTATATGATCTTTGTGACTAGTCTTTCATCTCAGGACATTGTAGCTTTATCACTAAGGCTTACCAGAACATAAGTAGATCCCCTTAGAAAGATTATAATTCTTGTGTTTATATTTAAATAGATAAATACTGATACATATACGACT
Source organism: Thaumetopoea pityocampa (assembly GCA_017165845.1). Lineage (NCBI taxonomy): Eukaryota > Metazoa > Arthropoda > Insecta > Lepidoptera > Notodontidae > Thaumetopoea > Thaumetopoea pityocampa. Next base: position 15,804 of record WUAW01037880.1, on the reverse strand, counting down.
GGGCTATAAACATTCGTGCTTATTACACAAAGTTTTTCCCTACCAGGATTCAAACCCGAGATCAATTGGCACAGAGAGCAGGTTCACTGACTGAACCAATCAGTCGTCAAAATGATATGCTAAATAACAAAGATGTCTAAATAAATTGTACATCAGTGCTAAACTACTAGTCAAGATCGATACTGAATCTAATAAACTTACTGTTACAGAATATGTTCGTAAACGAAGAACGTCACAAATCTCACGTATTTGATCTCTCGCTGTTTGATACACACAAGTGTTATTACATATGAAGATGATATATCTATAGAGCTGTCAATCGTACTTATAATTATTTCTGACGATCACAGTTGGTTAACACGCTCTGTGCCGCTGATGCGATTCCGCGTCACACTAGATTTCCATACAGTTCTTACGACACAGATCCGCGTCACGGTATTATAATAGTTTATTTAGGTTCAGTTTTCTTCAGCCCCTCGTGAAATCTACAATTACGGCGCAGCACTAGAAAAAATATATTTTTAGGGGACTTTATGGACTTCATTTTCAGCAACTTGTTAATTACTAGGTATTTATTAAAGCAGTGAATGTGTTAATAATATCTTTTTATTTTTTTTAAAGACACCTCCCGCATTAGGATTAAATTCCTGTGTCGCGGGGACTTTACAAACACTCTAATAACGGGAACACAGAACACCCAGACTCAGAACAACAATTTGTGGATTACACAAAGTTGTTGTCCCGTGTGGGGATCGAACCCACAACACTCGACAACGCAGTGGAAAAACGATCATTTAAACCACTGCGCTATCCGTGCAGTCAAAATGATTATCTAATATTTACTTTTAAGCTTATTATCATCGTCATTATCAGTCGGTGTATAAAGCGGAGGGACTTGCCATTATCTGCATCATCATTTAGCATGCATCATTTGGCAGGAGTCTTGGAGATCGCAGTAGATTTTAATCGAATAACAGGATGACGCTGCTGCCCATTATCCTGGTACGTCCCTCAGCTGGTTCTCAGAGCACCCACGGGGCGAGATGGAGTGACGCTATTATTACGCCGGCGGCGCCACACAACACTTTTAATCTCACATAAATCAAACCATACGTTTTATCATAATAAACCAAAAATTCCTGTTGGATAATTTAACCATCGAAAATGTCCACCTAAGGAAAAAAAAATTATTAATAATTCATTTATTTATTTTCTTTTAACCTTTGATGTTAAAAACATAAGACCCTTTTGATCTATTCTAAGAGAATAATTGATGACGAAAAATAATTTAAATAACGAATGTATTTATTTTACTTTTGCATTTTTTTTTAATTACATGCGATTTCCCAGCAGTGTATTAAAATTGTAAATCACCTCAAAATATATATTTCAAAAATAGGCAAAATTCCTATCGCAATATGGTATATCCAACTTTATAAACTAAACTTGTTTAATAATCTACTTTCGTATATAATGCGCATATGGAAAAATTGATGTAAATTTCTTAATCGCGATTTCAGGCCAACCATGTTGAATTTCAATTATATTATAAGCTACTAGCTTTTGCCCGCTACTTTGCTCGCGTAAATTTCGATTTTCCGCTACATGGGAAATTCCTAATCAAGCATACATTTATATAAAAAAGCACGTAATCACTTTTACTTGAGCTCTCGTACCTTAACGGCGGCAACTAAAATAGGGGTCAAGCTGTATTTTCAATACTACTGGACTGATTTTGATTAAAACACGCAGCAGTATTTAAGTCGGAATAGTATCTTTAAGGCTATAATAGTTTGACCCAAATCTACCTTCTGGTTTTTACTTGAGGCTCGAACAAACAAACACGCATCAACGGATTTGTTTTCAAAACCCCTTAATTAGTGGAGTTTTTTTTTAATAGCTTTGAATTTAGAAAATTTGACATTTAGCCATTTTTAATAGTAATAGAACAATAATTTTCATTTAATCAAAACTTCTTTTTGTACTTAGCATATTAATGACGTCACTCTATCTCTTCTCCAGAGACGGCTTTACCTATGGTGCAGGGTGTGCGTCGCACACGGGCGCAGCGGTGTTAGGGGTCACCGGCCGAGCTTTGTATCTATTCCATTTTGACTGCGCGCTTACTAGAGGGCGCTAGGGTAATGATTGCACACGGGTGCTACATGGACCAGAGACACCTGTGCTCTTCTCTTAGGTAGATGCTGTGAGAACTAATTGTACGATGTACCAAGATAATGGGCCGCAGTGAGATCCTGCAATTTTATCAACATCTACTGCGCTGCGATTCCAAGCGAGGAATTCACAATAAATTCCTCTCCTTTATGAATTCGTCTCGCGTTTATAAATTATAACGTAAAGTGAATGAATCGTGAACTTATAAAGTCAGTTAAATATATAGATAATTATTATTACAATCAAATGATGAACCTTTTAGAAAGGTGGTATTATCTTCTTTTAAGAATATCCAATGCGATGTGTACAAATCAAATAGGCCGTGTCTCAGTCAATCAACAATTTCAAGATGTTTGAACAGCTCCCGTTGTTTGAAGCTCTTGCACGGAGTCGCGAGGCTGGGCGATTGTTCGAGATGACTAGGAATTGTGGAATCTTTAGTATTCTATTTTGGTATGGAATACTACAATGGATTGCTGACGTGTCTTAGATATATAAATTTATGATTAACTGCAAACGGATTTAAGATTAAAATATAAATTATTATTTATTGTGTAAGTTAAAGAATAGTATTTTGGATTTACATTTATCACTCTCTCTGGGACGAATGTACTTAAATCATGAAACTTATTGATAAATATTTGACTTAAAAAATATAAAGATGATAAATAAAGTATGTCTACGTAAACTAAATTTTTTGCTGGCTCTTCTGAGATATAATCCCGTTCTGGTTTAAGTATGCATAACTTTATTTGTGCGCAATAGATGGCGTTAGATGTATTTTGATATAAAACTGAATCGCGCTTTTATTTTTGTTGTAATTTCGGTTGTATATGACATTTTTCACATTAAGTAACATTTGGGGAACATTGATAGTGATAATTCGTATTACTGGTTGACAAAATATAGCACTGAGTTACCTATACCTTTATTAAAGAATACCGTATCAGGTATGCATTTAACTGTTCGCTCTGCCAGGTCTTATATCGTTTTCCACTTCTTCTTCACCAGTTCATAGAACTCCACTGCTGGACATGGGTCTCCTTATAAAGCAGGGATTTTCTATAATATCCATACTTGGCTGGCATCTTGGAGATCAGAGTAGATTGTAATAGAATTACAGGATAACACTGCTGCCCATTATCCTGGTACACATCTTAGCTGATTGTCACAGCATCCACGAGAAGATATAGAGTGATGCTATTATTATGCTGTCATCATCATCACCCCCAGTCCATATCGTCCCCACTACAGGGGCACGTACCTCCCCTGATCAGGAGGGGATTAGGCCGTAGTCTACCGCGCTGGCCTAGTGCGGATTGGTATCTTATATTATATCACAGAGGAACTGCAAGCATAGTTATTATATTAGTTATGTGATTATTCGAATTAATTTAAATTAATTCGAATGATTTCTACAGTCGACTTTTAATAATAACTACTAATTAATAACTACTATAATAATAATTAATAACTACTAGTTAATAATAACTACTATTTTTCCAATTCGAATGCAAAATTAGTATTATATTGTTTCCTTTATTCGAATAATAATGACTAATTAGTAACGAATAGAGAGTTATAATATTGAGTGTTTACCATACACCGAGTCGGTTGCTTTTAAGTAAATTGAATTGATATGCATTCATATTGGAATTATTTGTTAATATCATTTATCAGGTTTGGTGATTTCGACTCAATTCACGAATTGACTCAATTTCGAAATAATTATAGATTCACAAAATAAGTCGAGGTTCCATTTTTACTTGAGCTTTAGTATCATAACGGCGGCTACTGAAACGGGGATCAGGCTGTTTCTTCAGTTTTACTTGACCAATTTTGATAAAACATACATGCATAGACTCACGCCAATATCCCATAAGGGTAGGTAGAGACTATAGTATATGTACACTACATACATACAGTCATGCCTCTTTCTCATGGGGGTAAGCAGAGACCACTTCTTTCCACCTGCTACGATCGATTAATGTAGCAAAGTGGATACCGCAGCCCACAGTTCGCCCCCGTGGGGAACGAGACGTGTCGGGTGGCGAACCTCGACGCCGCCAACAACGAACGACGAACTAATTACTTTTGAACCTCATAAAAGGTTCAAAAGTAATTAGTTCCTCATTGCGTACCCACGATAAAACATATTGCAGTATTTAAGTTGAAATAGTATTTTTAAAACCGCAACAGTGTGAACAAAATCTATTCACAAGTTTTTGCGTACAGCTCGGACAAATAAATAAAAACATACGAAGAAAATAAAAGATGGTTTCGATTTTAGAAGCTCTTAATTAGTCGAGCTGAGTTGGATTTTTTGGAATATCTTTATTAAACAGACAATGATGTTTTACAATTTTATAATAGTACTAGGTTTTGCCCGCGGCTCCGCCCGCGTAAATGTTTGTTTTCCGCAACATGAGAAATACCGTCACAATCATAGATTTATATTAAAAAAATTAACCACTTTTACTTGACCTCTCGTACCTAAGCGGTGACCACTAAAACAGGGATCAAGCTGTATCTTCAATTCTACTGGACCGATTTTGATAAAACATGCCGCATTAATTTAGCCGGAATAGTACCTTTAAGACTGTAATAGTTTAATCAAAATATATTCACTAGTTTATGCCTGAAGCCCGAACAAACAAACAAACAAAGATCAACGGATTCGGTTTCAGAAGCCCTTAATTAGTCGATCTGAGTAGTTTGTTTTTAAATATCTTTGATTTTTGAAAATTTGACATTTAACAATTTTATAATAGTATAGATAGATAAAATAAAATAGATAGAATAGGAAACCGCTGCTTTAAGCTTGCTTAAAGCTTACTACAATGACTCTTTTGAGATAAAAATATATATACTATTTTTATTGCACATAGAAATATATATGAAGGTACATAATATAGGCAAATAGATCATCGGCGTTGTAAATAATGTATTTTAAAATTAATTCACTCCAGGCTCGCCCACCTACGTTAAATATGTTTATACGTTCAAAGAAATATGTGAAACGAAAAGATTAAACTTTAACTATGTTAGTATATTGCATTAGTGCAATTTAAACTGCGCGCACGCATCACGAAGGCGCGCCCACGCTTGTTCATTTCCACACTAACGGCTAAAGCTCGTCTCCCAGTGTTGTTTTCAAACGAACAAATAAAGCGTGTAATATGTATTTACTAGTTTTGAAAACGTTTTCAAAAAGTTAACGTTAAGTTTTAAAGTTTTTCGTTTATAAAAAGTTAATGCCATTTTTACTTGAGCTCTTGTATCGTAATAGCGGCTACTAAAACAGAGATCAAGCTGTATCTTCAATTAAACTGGAGCGATTTTGATGAACCAGTATTAAGTCAATTGCCAGTATTTATGTCGAAATAGTACCTTTAAGACTGTAACAGTTTGACATAAATCTATTCTCTGGTTTTTGCGTGAAACTCGAACAAATAAAGAAACAAACAGGAGGAACAGTATCGGAAAAGTGAATATCTTCCGACCAGACGGGTGTTATGTCTGGCGGGGCCTGCCACCGGTCTGACGGTTGATGTTGGAACATTTTATATACGTTAAGTTGCTATTAAACTTCATTAGCGTGATTCAGACTTCTAATGTTGTCACTAAAGAACTGCGCCATCTGTTGAAGATGCGTGGTACTGTGTAGTGAAGTAGGTCGCCACGCTATATTTTCAGGTCTGGGTTACATCAAACCTAGAAGATCCATTCGCTTTCTGGGCAATGTATCGCAGCAGCACGATATGTGTTTCATAATTTCCACTTGTGATGATGATGATGATAATAATTATAATATTTTGGACACACACACATTGATCTATAATTGATATATAATTATATATGTAGATAAATACGATAGATAAATACGTCCGTGACTCGGAGACAAATATTTGTGCTCAGCACACAAAGTTTGTTTCTAACAGGATTTGAACCCGGAACTCATTAGCATAGAAAGCAAGGTCACTGGCACTGCACTACACCAAATATTCGTCATATATATTTTTTTACAACAATGGTGACAAACAAGCTTACGGCCCGCCTGAGAGTAAGCGGTTACCGCAGCTTATGGACGCCTGCAGCATCAGGAATATCACACGCACACGGCCGACCCTTTAAAGATCTATTTATTCCCCTCTTGAAGAACCTCGTACTGTACTCCTTCAGGAAAATCTCAGCAGGGGCTCATTCCACAATCAGAGCGTTCGCGGGAGGAAATTCCTCTGAAACCGCACTGTATGCGACCATTGAGGTTTTAATGTGTGAGGATGAACTCCTTGCCGATAGCGAGCGGTGCGATGGTAGAAAGTGGCCGTGTTCCGCTGCCTTTACTGGTTATTCAACCTAATCCAAGTATGCTCATGCTAATGTAATTTAAACAAATGCCCGCGACAGTGTGTGAGAAACCCGAGATAATCGTTGTGACGCCACACGTTCGGCTCATTCCTATTGATTTGTTCTTGGTTTGTGCTTCGACGCGAATTCACCACCGTATGCTATTTCAGTTCGAATATTAACTTGCTATTTTTACATGTCTGTACTGGCTCCTTAAGGGATTAGGTAGATACTATAGTTTGCTGCATATTTCGATCATGACTCATCTATTTCACCTCCTCCACATTCATACAGCTTATTAATTTTGTCAGTTAAATGTGGTACGTACTTAACCTTTTTGAAACAAGTTGTTTATTAAGACAAAGTGAGTTTTTTCTTGAGCGCTTTTCCACTCACATTTGTCGGGTATATTAGTTCCATTGGTCAAACCTCACCAAGCCGTTGGAGAGTCGCTTTCTCGATCTGTGTCAAGATCATGCTTCCACTTATATTAACCCATCATCACCCTATTCCTCATTCGGTCACTCAGGACGAATCCACCGATAGTGTTTTTTTTTAATTTGTATAATAAATGACAGAGACTAGCAGTTTACGTAAATGTTGTTACTTTTTTAATAAACTTATTTTATATGTGGGTAGTCTACCTTTCGAACACTCTGTTTACGCTTCTTGGAATTAGTAGGTGCGCCTGCACCTTTATGTACTTGTGTGTGTGCGCGCTTGCGTCTGTGTTATTTCATTTTAAATTAATCACCAACAGTACACATATAAACGATCGTAGCAGGTGGAAGGAAGTGGTATCTGCCTACCCCAATGAGAGACAGACGTGACTGTATGTATGTAGTATTTACTATGGTCTCTACCTACCCTTATGGGATATTGGCGTGAGTGTATGTATGTATGTATGTAGTACACATATGAATAAATATTTCAAAAAGTTTTGTTTGTTTTCACGTAAAATAATGCAGGTAATATAGCATTAATATTATGACAGCATACCTAATTAAAAATACAAATATTCAGACTATTCTATGATGGGTGGGCGTACACCTTACACTGTATAGACAGTCGGTTGCGCGCCTACGATTAGTTTATTCAAACAGTATCAGAGACGACAAAAATAGCAGGACTTAAAATTACCAATTGATATACATCATCATCATTGTCAAACCGTGGAAGTCCACAGTTAGAGGCCTTCTCCTAAAAAGGAGTGATTTGGCAAAATTACCACGCTTGGCAAGCGTTATGGAGATCGCAATAGATTTTGAATGAATAAAAGAATAACAATAAAAGTTAATAATAATAATAAAAGGTCAGGGAGTACTTAGTCTTTTAGCCTGTCCGGCAAATAGACTTAAGTATACGGGTAAGCGACCCCGGCCCCCCGAGCTACTACTGTCTCTCCCTTCTCCTTCCGAGATAGTAGTATCCTATATCTTATAGCCCTTCACCTAAATTCCATATTCCTTTCTCAATACAACTTTCCCACCTCATCCTATTTCCTTTCCTCTCCATTACGCCGTGGGTATGCAATGAGGAATATAAGATATAAGATGGCGGCGTCGTGGTTGGCCACCCGACACGTCTCATTGCCCACGAAATGTGGGCTGCGGATAGCCACTTTGCTACACCAAACGATCGTAGCAGGTGGAAGGAAGTGGTCTCTGCCTACCCCAATGGGAAACAGGCGTGACTGTATGTATGTATGTGGTATGTACTATGGTCTCTGCCTACCCTTATGGGATATCGACGTGAGTGTATGTATGTATGTATCTAAAAGAATAACGCTGCTACCCATTATCCTGATACAACACTCAGATGGTTTGTAGCATACACGGGAGGATATGAAGTGACGCTATTATTATGCCGGCGTCACACAGCGGACCATGCATGTGTCACCTCAAAGTTAAAATGAAAACATAAGGTTTATGGTGATTATGCTTTCATGGTGCATTTTACCAGGTAATCAAAACCCTTTTGCGCCAATCCACGGGTAAACTACAGATAAATCCTGACGGTGAATGAATTTATAAAAAAAAAACCCAGTTTTAGTTATGAATTTTTAATGAGATTGCGAGAGAAATTAAGAGTCAGAAAGTCATTTCCCAGTAAAGGAGAGTAGCATATAAAAAAAGAATTGCTGCGCATGGCCATTAAGAACGCGGCAAGCGAATCAGTTCCGTAAAAAATATGGCGAGTATAATCACACTAAAAATCTTTTCCTCCTATTTATATCATAGACCGATATTTTAATTTAAAGTAAATAGACTTTTGTAGAAAAAGTGTACTAATTTTAAAATAATTTATACGAAATAATTTACACTAGGTCGGTAATGTTAATAATTAACATAACTCGGTATTTGAAAAATTCATGACTAAAAGTTTTAAAAGTAAGTTGTATAAAAAATTAATTTCAAAATACCAAGTCAGCCAGTCTCAGCTTTCGAAAAAAAAGTTATTATTATGAACCTTAGGATACCTTAGGATATGAACCTTATTATTGCCTACAATAAACAAAAAGAAATCAGTGGATGTTGGTCAAACATAGGTTGGGAATCTATAAATATACTGTGATCTTAAAACTAGACTGGTTTGAAGATCGCTACAGAACACGTACAAATTAAAGTATATATTAAAATCCAGAATGCATTCAGGCTGATAATCATCATCGTCAAAAAGAAGCGATTCCACGCTTGACAGATGTTTTGGAGACCGCAATAGATTTTGACTGAACAGCAGGATAACTCTGCTACCCATTATCCTGGTACATCCCTTAGCTGGGTCGCACAGCATCCACTGGAAGAAATAGGGTGACGTTATTATTATGCTTGCGTGATGATAATGAGGGTAGTTTCAAAAAGATAGAGTTCGTAGCACCCTTAATCGATGAAAGTATATAAAAATATGTATGAATGTGGATGAGGCGAGAGAAGTGTGTCAAGATGGCAGCTATCGTACCTACGACGAGCTGTGATCTCTGTCTACTCTTATAGGATACTAACGTGAATATATGTATGTGAACAAAAGTCATATTTCATGGTACTTCGTGGCCCCGCGTTGAGCTCGTACCTATCTTCTCGAGGGCAATCCAGAACGATTCGGTTTCGGCTTGTATGCCGCTTAACCAAATTTTTGTTTTCTCATTTTTTTTTTCTTGTTATTATTTTAGTGCGCTCTCGTTGAGTTCCGTTGCGTCTGTGGAGAGCGTTGTTATTTACTTTGTACGAGGGTAGTTCGCAGAAGTATGCTTAAAAGTAGAAAAATATTTAACCTACCGTATACATATCAAATTTGTTACTAATTTGATTAACAATCATTTATTATTTAATCCGAACATAGAATACAGGTACAGTAATAATTGAACTTAATGTTCAATTATTGCTAACAGTAAACTTAAGAAATTATGTAGGCGTCCGCTTCTTGGAAATATGTACTCATATTTCACGATTAGATTTTGAATAATATTTTTTTCATGTGCGGTAGAATATTTGAATCAGTCCCTAAAGACATTAAAAAACTACCAGCTAAAAGGTTCAGCAAAACGCTCAAAGATTCGCTTACTGTAAACTGTTTTAGCAGCATGTCAATTCTTTTCGAATGGGAGATCATGATTTTTAAATATTTGTATACACTTTATGGGCGAAATGCGGCTTCTTCGTTTTTTTTAAATAAAGCCATCTATATGCTATATTTTATGCAGATAAATACATTTCATTTCGTTTTAGTTTATTTTAAAGTTTATGTGTTAAAAGTATTAGAGAACAAATTTATCTGTCAAACTTAATTAAACTAACTTAACAAAATTAAGTATAATAAACAACGTTTTATATTGTTCTTATTATTATTATTCTTTATTGTACAAATCACAAAAATATGATTATTAAAAACAAATGAATAAAGGCGAGCTTAACCCACAATTGAGTTTTCTACCAGCGAACCTTTGACATTTGAAAGATGCGGCTGTCCTTGTGAGGGTATAAATTTTGGGTATAAAGTACAACAGACATAAAATAAACGTATCATATAATACATAAAATAAATAACTGAAATACTATAAATATAATACCTAACAAATATGTACTATAAAAATACTGGAATTGAATTTTGGATAATGTCGTATAAATTACATACTTTGCAAAAATAAAAATTAAAAAGTAATCATTAAAGGGTCTTATAAGGAGAAGAAAAGCTCTTTAACCTTACTCTTGGAAACATCTAAGACACAGCTGTCGCGTATGCGGTGTGGAAGTGACTGCCAAAGTTTAACACCACGAACAGTGAATGAACCATCATAAAAGAATATGAAGAGTGAGGAGTATGAAGAAGGAGATATATTGTTTTAGAACATTCAGTATTATTTTTATATATACTATCTTCGGACCGGAATTTAATCAGACTTGAAAAAATTTGGATAGACACTTAGTGGGGTAGTCATGTTTTGAAAAAGATAAGATAAATCTTATCTTTTTCAAAACATGACTACCCCACTGTCTATCCAAATTTTTTCAAGTCTGATTAAATTCCGGTCCGAAGATAGTTTAGAATCTTTAGAAGATTCTTTAGAATCTAAACTATTTTTTTCAAAAGCTTGTATTTGTCAATAAGTTTTTATTGCAGTTTTTGCGCACTACCCTACATGCGACCATGCTTGGAGGGTAGTAAATTTTAAAAATTAAATCACGTATTTCATATTTTAACTAGGCAAATAGTATTATTTTTAAATTTTAGTGTACGTGTACATTTACTGTAAACTATTTTAACGAAACAAATGTACATGAATGCCATATTGAAGAACAGTACTAATATAATTACAATTATCTAATAACCAAAAAAAGTATAGTCCAGTCTCATAAACAAAAAAAAAACTCAGTTAAATATCTACTATTTACTAACGTAACTAGCGACGATGACAGAACATCATAAATGTATGAACTTTGTATGAATTGTACGGATATTGTATGAAGGGCTGAATGGATTATGAATGTCTCGAACGAAACTTAAATGGATGGCCGAGCATTGCGCTATCCGTCAGGACTAGGTGGAATAGTATAGACATTACCTAATGATATTTTGTCATTTTTATTTAAACTTGGATAAGAGTTACATGCCGTTTTACCATTACTGGAGTGGCCACCCCGAATAGGAAAGCGTAATGCGGGTAGACCCCAGACTAGGTGAACCGATGACTTGGTGAAGGTGGCAGGCAATTGGTGGATGCAGGCGGCCGATAGCCACTCGATGTGGCGATCATTGGAGGAGGCCTATCTCCAGCAGTGGACGTCTGTGGGCTGATATGATGATGATATTACTTCGGGCAATAGTTCTTTATACTTTATGAGAGCAATACAGTACGTGAAAAACTTTATTTTACACAGAAATGATTTTAATGACATAAACTGGTTATTTACACTAATCAAAATAAATTTATAAAGCAATATTGAATTGAACTATTTTATGAACACTTTGACCGACATGTCGGTCATATATGACTGGCCACGGTTTTTTTCTGAAACGCCACGGTAATCATTGGTGACCGGAGCGATTGAACATTTAACTTTTTTCAAAAATAAAAAACTAAATGAAAGCTGACCGATAAACGATATCTAACGTGTTAGATGATAAACGCACATCCTGAAAGTAGTTTGTTCAGAATTGACTACGGAATCGATTTCAGCCATTTATAAATATAGGTAATTCTTTTTTGTCATAAAAATAATTAAACAGAATTAAAATATAGTTACCTTTTTTGTTGAACAATCGAATCAACAATCATTATATTATATGGATAATGAAAAATATCAAAAATGGTTTTGAATCACGGTTGTCGATCTAGATTTAATTTCAGTTCAAATTGCCTTATGTTTTTTCAGACTCTTCATTTAATGCCACAGTATTTGAATTTTTAACTCGGTCATATCTATACTGATCCAACGGCACTGCACATTCAGAAGTTCCCGCGGCTCGCACGCGAACTCTTTTCATAATGTATAGCTGAAAGCCCCTCATGTGTAGACTCCTTAATGAATCATCGTGAAATTGCATACAATTACAGTGATAAATGCGCGGAACGCAGTCACGAATGAGTTTGAATAACATTTCTTTTTTTATATCATGGTAGTAAATCTAAAAAAAAAGGAAGTGATCATAGCCCAGTCTGTAGTCATCTTTATACTTTGATCTGCACAGTACTCATTAAAATAAAACACTAAAAAAATATTAGGTCAGGGAGTACTTAGTCTTTTAGCCTGTCCAGCAAATAGACTTAAGTATACGAGTCTGCCGCATGCCAGGTGAGGATAGTGACCACTATACTACCGAAAAATTGGGGTAGGCAGAGACTACTTCTTTCCATTTGCTACAAGCAAAGTGGTTATACGTAGTCCACTTTTACCCCCGCATGAAACGAGACACATCGGGTGGCGAACGACAATGCCACCATTTTTATAAGGTTCAAAATTGTTTCTCATTGTGTTGCCACGAAAAGGAAGAAGAGCAAAGAATACGATTATGGAATTTGGGAAAAGAACTATAGGATATAGGATACTACTATCACGGAAGGAGAAGGAAGAGACAGTAGTGACTC
>WUAW01037879.1:656-10924 GCA_017165845.1 Thaumetopoea pityocampa | reverse complement strand
GAATCACCATTAACGAAGTTGCTGAAGATGTTGGCATATCGGTTGGCTCGTGCCATGCAATTTTGTCGGATTATATAATATATTATATGATATTACAAGAGTCTCACAAGGCATGCGAGACCTAATCACTACTTATCGAACTAAGTTCTGTTTTTATTAAGTGACAAAGTGAGGCTGTTCGGTGTTTATATAAAACTAGCTAAAACCCGTGGTTTCACTATATGATGGTGATGATAGCGACTAATTCCTATCTCCATTTTTTGTATCGTATCTATTTTTCTGCCAGTCTTGCATGCAAGAACAAGACTGCTTTTTGGGCAACATCACTCGGAATGATAATACGTAACGAGGCACCGGAGAAGTTCTAATACAACCCTGAAATCCTTTTCTAATATGTCGATATCAGTCATCGTATAATCTATCGTTCGAGTCAGTAGAAGTTTGGTATGCTCCGAAGTCCATCCTAGCGATTTGCAATAGTTCTAAGCAGGATTTTCTTCTAGGTAAAAAAGACAACCATGACTCAGGCAAGTAAACAGTACTAAACAGGTAGACTGGTAGGGAATACTGATAGTGTAAGAAGTTTAAATAAATAGATAAATAAGTTTATACACATTTAAGAAAATAAAACAGCCTGTACTAGTTTATATAAGTTCGAATGTGCAGCGTCCAAGCAAACTACAGCGGTATGTTGGCGTTAAGTATAGCAATAATTTATCTTGGTTGAAAATATATTAAAAAAAAATTGGCAACATTTTTTCACATTTAATACTTAAAAACAATTTCTTTTTCCTTTAAGATAATTCCGATACTGTGGTGAAAAGTTCATTATTTATTTTATTAATAATTTATCATTGAATATGTTGAATATTATGGAAAATTAAAATTGAAAAATAGCCCTCAATTCAATGCAAAAAAAAATTAATTTTTACGATTCAAATATATAAAACCAAAAATAAATAAACCGAAGGACATACGTGACTACTTTTATTTTCAAATATAACAATAATGATTATCAATTTGTTATCTCAAATTAAAAAAAAACGGGTATATTTTCATAAATGAATCAAATAAGTTTGCAATGCGGGTATCTGCGACTCAATTATTTTTTTTATAATATACGTGTACATTTAAAAATTACACCTATATTTGACTAAAATTTTCATATAACTATTTGTAAATAAACATACTTTTTTATACACAGGTTGCGCAAAGTTCAAAAAATACTATCGATTTCCAATTAAAACCAAATGATTTGAAAACATTATCAGGACTAGTTCTGGTATCCGCAGAATCTTTTAAGGTGAGTATACATAAAATAATTAATTCACTGGAAAATATGTAATATGAAAATAACAGTACTAAAAGAGCAATGGGATGGATATACAAGGCTATTAAAGTTAAGAACTTGAATGTTAAACGTTATGTTACATAATTCATGTTCGAGAAAGCAAACAATCCACTGCTTAACATGAGCCTCCTCCTTAAAAAGAACCGATTTGCACTCGGCAGACATCTCGGAGATCGCAGTAGATTTTGATTGAATAACAGAAGAACACTGCGGCCCATTATCCTGGTACATACCTTAGCTAGTTCTCGCAGCGTCCACCGGAAGAAATCGAGTGATTCTATTATTATGTAGGCGCTAAACAGAATGTTTAATATTATGTAAATCATTGATACCCAAAGTGGTCAATATCGACCCACAACGGTCGACGGTGACCTGCAAGCGGTCCAAGCCAACTGTCGAAAACACATTTGAAGTTAATACATTTACAAAAATTTCATATTAACTACGCTTTGTACCTGCTTTGTTTTTTTTTTTGCTGCTTTCACATGAAGAGATACAGGAATACAAGGGAGAATAGAAAAGATTTAGAAGTGACGGCTTACACCTACCAAGGTGTTAAGAAATTCAAGTACATGGGATGTACCGTTACAGATACAAACCAGAGAGAGGAAGAAATTGATGTCCGTATCCAAAACGCTCTCAGATGTACGGCAGCTCTTCACAAGGTTCTGGTGTCCAAGCTGATACGTAAAAGAAATAAAATTAGTGTCTACAAAACTGTCATTAGACCAATTTTAATGTATGGATGCGAAGCCTAGACACTGACCTTGAAAGAGGAGAATAAACTGTTAGTGGCGGAAAGGATGATTCCGCAAAAGATTCTGGGGCTGACAAAAGTGGAAGATGGGAGGTGGAGAGTTAGAAAGAACATAGAGATAGAAGACCTGGTGTCCGAACCCAACATTATTGGAAAGACCAAAGCAGCTAGGCTTCAGTGGCTCAGACACCTAGGGAGAATGGGAGAGGATCATGCCCTGAAGAGAGCGTACTTGGACAACCAAGTGGGAGACGCCTGCCTGGACGTCCTAGGTACCGCTAGAAAGACGTAGTAGCTCAAGACCTGCTCCGAGCTTGACCGAGGTTAACCTCGGCCACAGCGACTGGCGAGAGCTATCGCAAGGCCGAGAGGCATGGCGTGATCTGGTGTCGGAGGGCAAGACTCCCTTTGGGTCGTTGCGTTACCGTAGTTAGTTAAATAGTTAGTACCTGCTACCTCTGGTGTAAATAAATAAACAAAGAAATCTACTATTCTTGTGTATAAAATATTTCTAGATTCCATGCGATTCGATATATTCTTTTGTTAAAACTCTTCCTCAATATTTTAATCCTTATATTTTACTTGAATATTATCGCTCTCAATTTCAGGGCAATTGGATCAAGGCATTTGATCCGTCACAAACGAAAAATCGAGACTTTTTTGTATCATATACTGAAACTATACAAGTAAATACTATGTACCAAAAAGGTGTATTCAATTACACAGAAAGTCTCCTTTTGAATGCTCAGGTATGATATGACACAGTATTTTACTTCAAACATTGTTAATCGCGATATTTAACATACATAGATAATGGTGGTAATTCTGCGGTAGCAGAGCTAAATTTATTCTCTACCTATCTTTTTCTAATGTCAAACGCCAAAACGAGATAGCTACAGTTTTGGTGCTGGCAGTTTCGTTTAGATACGTCATAATTAAAAGATTTAGACGCGACCTCGGAACATACGTGACTAAAGATACGCAATAATGCGACATTTTTTGAACCGTTTTACAAAAATGTAGGTCGGTGCTCGCTATAAATGTTTGTTATCTCGTTTTAGAGTTTGACATTAGAAAAAGATAGGGAGAGACTAAATTTACTTAAGGTCTATTACAACAGAATTAGCACCAATGTGTTGTTTTTTTCCGTTATTAGATACTGAGAATGTATTACGAAGGTGGAGAATTTAGTTTTGTTATTATTCTTCCTTTCCTGAAAGAAGGCTTAAAAGACATCTTAAATAGAATGCATAATACTCCAGATTTATTTTATCATTATATAAAAAAATTAAAGCCAGAAACTGTGGAAGTTTATCTACCTAAATTTATTATGACTTCAAAACTTAATATGAAGGATGCTGTGCAAAATCTGGTTAGTAAAATTATTTTGTTATAATTGGAATAGTGTATCATTTTCGCGGTCGTACCTAATGTCGTAGACTGAACCGAATAACAACAAACAATATAAATCAGACAATGCAAGTCCCACAGTGCTGATTCTGTTATACATCATCATCATCACTTCAGAGGTCCACCTCCTAATCAGGAGGAGGAGTAGGCCATAGTCTAACACGCCGGCCTAGTGCGGGTTGATAGACTTCACACGCCCCAGGGGGTGTGCAGATTTCCTCACGAAGTTTTCCTTCTCCGTAGAGTACATTGGTGTTTACAATGTAAACCACAAGAAAATTATTATTATTAAACATATATTGAAGAAAATTGTTATTTCTTTTAAACAGACATATTTTCGTTTAGTATAGAGGTTTCCAATCTTATTTTGTTACTAACCTTTTAAAAGATGTAATTTTTTTGCAAAACACTTTTAAGATACATGTGTATAACACTATAAAGATAATAAAATTGTTTTATTATTAAAAAAAATTACAAAGAATACAGTATTATAATTATTATGTATTAAAAAAATTAAAACTACAAACAATGCAATTAATGAGAAGGTTGAACTTGCTTTGTTGATGAAAACTTCTCAAAGCGGTGTTGAAGTTTTGAAATTGCTACCCTCATTATTTTTTTAAATTTATTTGAGACTGTACTTCGATTCAAATATCGCAGATAGATGTAGAACAGCTAATTTCATATCGATAATAAATAATACGCCATAATATTGAATAATGAAGAAACGAAAGCGCGGTAAGGTGGGTGGCCGGACTGAGTCAATGAAGACTTGCAACACGCTGCGGACTTACTCTTTGACGACCCATGCAAGCGACTTCTCTCTCTTCTTCTCTCTTCTCTCTTCTTTCTCTTAAAACAGAGCCACACACAGTTTGGGAAACATTGGTATAGTAGGAAACTTGAAATTAGTTCGTCAAGAATCACTTGAAGAACCAATTGGTATAGTTATCGTATACTAACTGTTGCCGCATTACCAACTCGAAAACTTTCCCGAGAATTTTCGGGTTCATAAATTTAATCAAAAAAACCATTGACAATATTATAACTTCTTATTCTTTTAATCATAACAATAAAACATAGTTAAAATCCTATTCCAGACTATACTCGTATTATGAACTAAATTAGCGAAAACTCCGTCAGAACCCGTTCAGTAGTTTTTGCATGTGCCTCATTTCGAAAGGACAGACAGACAGAAATATAAAATAAATATTTTGCTTCAGTCTCTATATCGATATGGATGTATATCATAATTAAATTTTCAAAAAATATTCAATGCACAGATTTAGCTCAATAACAGTTTTACTATATAATAGTATAGATTAGACTTCGCTTAAGCCCAGTTATACTTGATATAATTGATAGAAGTGAATTATGACTAATCAGAATCTTTCTGCAGGGAAAAGTAACTAAAATATTCCAAAACGAGACAGCTGGACTGGAGGAAATCACTTCATGTAATGGCACATACATCAGCGAGGTAATAGTAGGCGCAAGACTTCAAGTAGACGAAACAGGAATGGATCAAAACAAGACTCATGGTATGTGGTAATGCCATCTATATTTTATTAACAAGAAATCTACATACGCGCATTACCGCCTGAATTCGTAGTGCTATAATTTGTGCCTGAATTTAAGTAAGAGAACTCATATTCTAAACTATGTCCTACATATCATCTATCTCGTTCACATTATTAGAAAAATGACAATAATGGCTGATCAACGTTAAATGCCCACATCTTATAAGAAAACTGAAAATACCAAATTCCAATCGTAAAGTATTTAAGAAACAGTCCTGCAGCGTTTGATAAACAATTATGATGAAATTGGAGTTTCACAATTACACAAAATATTTCGCGTAATTGTGAAAAAACCACTGTATAAGAAGGTCTTGGAATTTTATGCATATTCGCAGCCAATATAACACCACCTATAAATACAGTCCATTAATCGAAAAATTGTATTGTTTGCCCAGATTTGCCAGTATGTTTGTTACAAAAATCATAAAATATACCTGGCGAGATCACGTACACAAGCGATCAGTTACCTAATTATTGAAAAAAAAGGGAAATAAAATAATCCCTCTCTTAACGCCTCGATAATGAGGATATGTATACGTATGGACTGGGAATGGATGCGAAACGTATGTGTATGTAAAGAATCGCTTTCAAATTTTAAATTGTCATTTACATCTTTGACAAGTTGCTTAAAGCGTACAATATTTTTTGGAGATTTCAACTTTTAATGTGGAATATTATTACTATTGTGCTTTTATGTCTGTTTTAATTTCCACTTTTTTTACTTGAAATTTTATGAACTATATCCATTTCCAACAGCTCTACGTAGAGGGTATAGGTCAAATTATGAACATTGATACAGTTTGTGACTGGTCTAGTGGACCTACGACTTGATCTCGGGTCCTATTTAATTAGATAACAAGTTTGCAGGTCGTGACGACTGAAATAACCCAGTGGGTTATTTCAGTCATGTACGCTCTACATTGTAGACCCCAGTGTACTCAACGGAGAAAGTAAACTTCGCGAGAAAACCAGACACCCGCATGCGTGTATCAAGTCTACTAATATATTAACGTAGAACGTTATGGCCTAATCCTCCTTCTGGTTTATGGAACTCCGTGCACCTAGTGGGGACGGATATGGATTAATCAAGATGCAAGCAAAAATTACAAATGTGACATGTTGAAGTTATACGCTAAAGAATTATAACTCGTACATTTATTTTTTATTTTTTCAGAGAATGATGACATCTTCACAGGACTATTAAATCTGTTTACCAAGACGTATACAGTGCGCGCCGATCATCCGTTCATATATTGTCTCTATTATAATGTGTATTTGACATTTTGTGGAGTGCATCTTTATTAAAGTAATAAACAGTTGGTTCAAATTTTCATATTAGTTTTATTAACAAGTTATTCTATATACAATCAAAAATAGAATTTTATAAGTTAGATAACCGCTAAGTAAATAAAATAAAACCTAAATTTGAACTACGTATGCGGAATGTGTAAGCCTAGAAGAGAGAGAGAGAGCAGAAGCAAGAAAGCAGAGGCTTATGAATTATACCGAGCAACAGTAATGAAAATATTCTTAACGGTCGCCCTTTGCGACGACTCTTGGATCAAAATACTTGGTTTGGTACTTATAATAAAGTTAGAGGGCCAATAAACACATACACATTATTTGTTTACTTTTTAGAAGGTTTTCGTGTCGTCGGCGTTTTTTTATTTTTTATTTAATTTTTACTTATTACTGTATCCTTTTGCAAATAAACATTTCATTTCATTTCATTTCGATCTTCTCCGTGCTTCGGAAGGTACGTAAAACACCGAGTCCCGGGTATTGGAATGACAATAGTTGTCGTAGGGGTCGTGGGAGCTACAGGATGCAGTCAGATTGTAGTCGTTCATCTTAACCTGTTCCAAAGCCACATCTTCTGCAATAACAGCAGAACCATAGCTTAGGTCGAAATAATACTGAGGTCTAAAAGAATATTAAGGTGAAATTCCACTGGTGTATTATATTATTATATCACATACTAACTTTTGGCCGCGGCTCCGCCCGCCTGAATGTCGCTTTTCCGTAACACGGTTTTCCGTAAAAAGTCTATTAAACACTTTTACTTGACCTCTCGTACCTAAGCGGCGGCTACTAAAACAGGGATCAAGCTGTATCTTCAATTCTACTTGACCGATTTTGATGAAACATGCCGCATTAATTAAGTCGGAATAGTAACTTTAAGACTGTAATAGTATAATTAAAATCTACCCGCTGGTTTTTGCGTGAAGCTCGAACAAACAAACAAACAAAAAAATATCGACGGATTCGATTTCAGAAGCCCCGAATTAGTCGATCTGAGTAGTTTGTTTTTAAATATCTTTGATTTTTGAAAATTTGAAATTTAACAGTTTTATAATAGTATAGATAGATGTGGTCATATCAGCCCTAATACGGAACAAATTATTAACTATGTAGAGATTGCGTCTCTCGTGGACTCGCACTAATTAGAGCCATTATGTTGCCATGGTAACGCATATAATATTGAAGTTCTATAAGTTTGTATCACAGCATATAAAAGGCTGAGCACAATTTTGTTGAAGTAACATATTAACAGATTGTACTAACGACGGCTTGAGTTAGATTGAAATAAATGTATAGACATTGTAAACTAAAACTGTATATGTGCATTTTGAAACTTTGTACTTATTAAAATTTCAAATACTACAAAATATATAACTATCTAATAAAATTTGTTTTATTTTTATAATCATGATTATTAGATTTTGTATATATCGGACCTTAAAAAGTTTCAAAATACATTCATAGGAAGTAAAGATGGGTATTAAAAATTTAAATAAACGGTAAAGTGAAATTAAAGAATTCACTTTATACAACAATACCATTACTATATCTCTTCTGAGAAATGTTGCAATCACCATTTTAGGTACACCAGAGGAATGGACAACAGCATTAGATTCTATTAGAACTGTCTAATAGAAACTACAAAATGTTTTCTAAGCGTAAAGATTATCGATTTATCCAAAATAGTATATTTTTATCCAAAATCATACATCCACTGCTGGACATAGGCTTCCTCTAATGATCACCATGCGGCTATGAGCCACCTGCATCCACCGATTGCCCGTGATTACACTAGGTCGCCGGTCCACTTAGTCCGAGACTGCACTACAGTTTCCAGTGCGAGGTCGCCACTTTAGGACCTAAGACTCATCAGTTTTGCGAACTGTGTGCCCGTCCACTGTCACTTCAGATTTGCAATCTTTAAAGCCACATCAGCGACTTTGACAAATTCGTAGACACGTTTAGAAATATCGCACTCATCTTTTTTCTTTCTAGACGTCCCTACTATTTCACGTGTCATCGGAGCAAGCAAATATATTCAACCTAACAGATTATCAGCTTCAACCATATTTTTTACGTAAATAGCTCCTTCTTATATTCTAATCTATCACTTGAATGTCTCTTGGGAATAGAACTGTAGTAACTATGTTTCTGCTAGATATTTCTAGATAGCGTTGAGGGACAGTTTTTATGAATGGTTAACAGGTCCCGTTACCGCTAAAATCTGTCGAAAAATGATCTTTATCTCTAAATTTGAGATTTGAANATCGGAGCAAGCAAATATATTCAACCTAACAGATTATCAGCTTCAACCATATTTTTTACGTAAATAGCTCCCTCTTATATTCTAATCTATCACTTGAATGTCTCTTGGGAATAGAACTGTAGTAACTATGTTTCTGCTAGATATTTCTAGATAGCGTTGAGGGACAGTTTTTATGAATGGTTAACAGGTCCCGTTACCGCTAAAATCTGTCGAAAAATGATCTTTATCTCTAAATTTGAGATTTGAGTTGAATTAATTTTATAGTTGGATATATATTTATAAGCGAGGAGATTACCGCGAATCCCTCCTTTTTATGAAGATCTATATCCAGCAGTGTACTTCCAAGGACTGGTGATGATATATTTAAATGCGATAAATAGTTAAAGAACCACGACAAGAGCTATGTTGCCACCTCCAATAGTTTGAATTATGGATGTTGCTATTCCATATTATCAGGCGTTATAAATTTACGACACCTAGCGTTATTATTCTTCCTAATTAATATCTAGGGGCATGGTAGCGTAGTAGATAAGATCTTGTTCCGAATCTAGTACCGCAAAGTCTCAGGTTAGACTCCCAGTTGGCATGATAAACTTATCATGTCTTCTTTGTATTTCAAAAAACAAATAAAATAGAGGATCCCAGTTCATTCCTCAATATTTAGCAGGTATTATGGCACTTACGGAGATGACATTAGATAGCAATACGGGTAGATTNTCTAGTACCGCAAAGTCTCAGGTTAGACTCCCAGTTGGCATGATAAACTTATCATGTCTTCTTTGTATTTCCAAAGACAAATAAAATAGAGGATCCCAGTTCATTCCTCAATATTTAGCAGGTATTATGGCACTTACGGAGATGACATTAGATAGCAATACGGGTAGATCATCTTAACCCGACCTGTAGTCACCCAGATACCCTGTAAAAACAGCAGAACCTGACATAAAAATTAGGAGAATGTTAATAGATATGCGTTAAAGAACAACACAACACAAACTGTGTTGCCTCCCACGCTAATTTGAATCAACAACATTGCTATTTTTTATTATGAGGCGTTACAAATGTACCATAATTCTTTTTATGTGCAGAAATGCCTCACGTATGTCATAGTACCGAAAGCACGGTACAACGATTAGGTGGAGTTGGCACCCACTAAAACTGAACGATATCAATTTAGACCCTTATACCCGAACACGGGGCACATTAGTATACATCTACGAAGCGAGATGACTTGGCTGTTCGGACAAGTCTAGTCTTATGCGTGAAACTCAGGTCTTCGAATCCTTCTCTATGGGAGCGCGCCAAATGCAACGTGCCCTCGCCATGAGCCTGCTTCTATTTGAGCAACGGAGTTTGAGAAGAAAACCCCCTCCTTAAACATAAACCTTATGCTTAAACATAAAACCCCCTCCTTAAACATAAACCTTATGCTTAAACATAAAACCTCCACCTTAAACATAAACCTTATGCTTAAACATAAAACCCCCCTCCTTAAACATAAATCTTATACTTAAACATAAAACCTCCACCTTAAACATAAACCTTATGCTTAAACATAAGATCTCCACCTTATACATAAACCTTATGCTTAAACATAAAACT
>WUAW01037878.1:7746-18312 GCA_017165845.1 Thaumetopoea pityocampa | reverse complement strand
CTATAAAGTAGCATGCGAGCGGCAGGGAGGGCACCTCGTCGCTCGAATAGAAGCGGGCTCGTGGCGAGGATGCGCTGCGTCCGATGCACCCCTATAGAGAAGGAGTCGGAAAGTCAAACCCTTCGCCAAAGGCGAGGCTCATGCGAAAGCCCGCCCGCACCGCGGATGTATACTAGCGTATCCCCGCGGTCGGGCTCAGGGCCTTGCAGTCTTGATAGGCGTAAACCACACTTAGCCACTGTGCCGTGCCCTCAGCACAACAGTATGCGTGAGGTATTTCTGCGTGAAAAAAGTGACGCTATATTTAAATACTTTGCAGGTTATTTTCGTGTGTAAATCAATGCAGACACCCCGTTTCCAGTACATCCCTTAGCCTGACAGGATCCACGGTGAGAGATGCATTGACGCTATTAATATCCCGACGCCTAACAGCAAGTAAAAAAAAATAAGAAGAATACATTCACTCGCAAACTGTAGTATTTATTAGTCTGATTAAAATACATAAGTCATAGATAAATAAAACTGAACCATTTCTTATTGATTAGACGACTGATTGGTACAGTGGCAATGACCAAATAGTCCCGGGTTCAAATCCCGGTAGGAATAAACTTTGTCTGATGACCACAAAACTTTGTATCCGAGACATGGACGTATTTATCTATTTATGCATTGTATTTATCTATATAAGTATGTACGTGTATATCGTGGTCTAGTACCCAAGACACAGGGTATCCTAGTTTGGGAATAGATCAATGTGTGTGAAACTGTCCAGAATATTATACCTACCATATATCTTTATTAAAACAATTTTTTTCATAAAATATACATAAAAATTTAAAAAATAAAATTTTTAAGTATACAAAAAAATAGTGATCAGTTGATTACGAGGTTTACGGCCCAAGGTTAGGGCTCCAGAGCGAGGAACTTCCTCACAATGCAGACCGTGTCCAAGAGGAGCATTCTGTATCAGTTCCTTCACTCATCTGTTTAACGAAAGCTTCTGACGGTGTTGGCCGAAGCTCTTCGCTGTCAGACCATTAACAGATACGAGTATCGGAATAATAATAGATGATTCCGTATTCCACATATTATTATTAATACCACAATTCAGGGAGTACTTAGTCTTTTAGCCTGTCCGGCAAATAGACTTAAATGTACGGGTAAGCGACCCCGGCCCCCCGAGCTACTACTGTCTCTTCCTACTCCTTCCGAGATAGTAGTATCCTATACCCTATAATCCTTTTCCTAAATTCCATATCCCTTGTTCAATATACCTTTCCTACCTAATCCTTTTTTCCTTTCCTCTCCACCAAGCCGTGAGTACGCAATAAGGAACTTCTGAATCACTTTTGAACCTGATAGAATGGCGGTGTCGTGGTTCGCCACCCGACACGTCTCGTTGCCCACCGGGGCGAACTGTGGGCTGCGGATATCCACTTTGCTATATTGGACGATCGTAGCAGGTGGAAGGAAGTGGTCTCTGCTTACCCCAATGAGAAAGAGGCGTGACTTTGTGTATGTAGTATATACTGTGATTTCTGCCTACCCTTATGGGATATTGGCGTGAGTGTATGTATGTAATAACACACTCTGACTGACACTTGTACCGCAACATTTTCGTGTTGGTTGTGAGCGAACGCCGCCTGCGGCTGGTCCGTGGGAACCGGTCCGCAGAAACAGTGCGAGGCGTCGAGACCGCTCGGGCCGTGACTCGGCGGAACGAAGCGAGACGCATGAAAGGGGCTTTATTATTTGGTGGCACTTCCACGCGGCGCAGCGCCTAATGCGCAGAGGTCATCGGAGCGCCCGAAATTAGGGTGACCATATAATCCACAGTCCACATTCATCCCCTCTCCAAGGGAAGAGAACTTCTCTCGTCAGGAGGGAGATTAAGCCGTAGTCTCATCATCATCATCATCTCAGCCCAAAAACGTCCACTGCTAAACATAGGCCTCCCCCAAGGATTTCCAGAAAGATCGGTCTTGCGCTGCCCTCATACAGCGGCCTCCCGTAACCTTAATCAGGTCGTCAGTCCACCTTGTGTAAGGCCTGCCCACGCTTCGTTTTCCAGTTCGTGGCCGCCGCTCCAACACCTTGCGGCCCCAACGGCCATCGGTTGCTCGTGCTATGTGCCCTGCCCATTGTCACTTTAGTCTACTAATGCGCTGCGCTATGTCAGTTACTCTTGTTCATCTGAGGATCTCTTCATTTCTGATTCGATCACGCAGGGAAACACCAAGCATAGCTCTCTCCATAGCACGTTGAGCGACTTTGAGCTTCCTCATAAGGCCCATAGTTAGCCGTAGTCTACCACCCTGGTTTAATGCAATTTGATAAATTTCACACACCGATGCGGACATGCAGGTTTCCTCACTAAGTTTTCATTCTCCGTTGAATACATTGGTGTCTACAGTGTAGACCGTACATGAATCAGAAATAACGCATTGTTACGTGACCGGGATTGAACCTATAGCAATATGATTATGACCCATGATGACATTGATGATTACGTCACTAACTATAGGGTCGAGGTGTGACACGAGTGGCAGTATCGGAAAAGGGAAGATTTTCTGACCAGATGGGCGTTATGTCTGGCGGGGCCTGACACTGACTCGGCGGTCGATGCCGGAGCATTGTATATATGCTAAGTTGCTCTCAAACTTCATTAACGTAACTCAGACTTCTGATATCGTGACTCAATACTTATGCCATCTATTGAGGACACGTGGTACTGTGTCACTATACACTAAGTAAGTCGCCACAAACCCACGACCGTTTAATAGCAAGTCAGGTCTGACACCAGTAGAATACCAATAAACTCCACATCATCATTTCATTATCATATCAACCTAGACACGTTCACTCTTGGCTACAATGTGGCTTCCCTCATACAATAATCGCCACATCATATGTCTATGATCCATAAAAGATCTCCTATCAATGCTTCTCAGATATTACCATATAAGTTTTGTTCAACATTAAATATAGCTTTTTATAAAAATACGCTTTAAAAAGTCCAAGAAAGACCGTATTGTTTTACCACAATTTATTGATTTGCTTTCTTATCTCTCTGTCTATTCGATACCATTTTTTCAATTGATTTTAAACTAGCTTGCTGATGAGACAGAGAGTTAAAACTTTAAGCACAGCTCAGGACTGGATAACAATGCAATAAGTCTGGATTAGAGATCAGAATTTATAATTCAAATCAGTGATCAGGATCATTAATCCGGATTAGTAATCTTAAAATTTCATAAACACAAGATTAAAAGCACGAAATAGTTATTTAAATAAAAATAATTTAAAATTAAAACGAAACAGATGTTTTGCCTGTACCGTAGATCAGATAATCCGTACTTACCTTGCGATATTAATATTAAGTTAATAAACTGTTGATGATTATGACAATGTTATGTACTAGAATGACTCCGACGAATTCCCCTCCCGCGATCGCCCAAGCCGAGGCTCGAGACTCCATCCTCGTGCTATTTGCCCCGCTTTTTAGCCGGTAAGACTAGACTGTAGTGCACTCCGCACTCGCTATCCTTTCTGGTGATGCTGTAAAAGCCATTTGCGGTCAGCAGCAGTCCTTATTTCGAAAAAAAAAGAAACTAGAATTATGTAAATGATGGTCACAGTATTGACAATAACGAATCTGCGACAAATACAGTTGTTCGATTGTGCGTCGTGACGCGGAATCGTCACGCTGTCACGCGACTTTTTGCCACCTTCGGTGAGTTATGCTGCACGATCCACGTCGAGACACGCTTCAGGGCACCCGATTATTACACTTTTAATGATCTCATTTTTTTTATGAAATCAACAGATAATAATATTCAACAGACTTTGTAGTCGAGTATATAGTACTAAGCGCACAAATACATTGGTGATGTAGTGTTGTCAGACACGGCTTGCAATTGAAAGGTCGTAGTTCGATCCCGGTCTCGAACCACTGAGTTATTTCTAATTCATATATGATCTACATTGTAGACACCAATGTACTTAACGCAGAAGGATAACTTCGTGAGGAAACCTGCATGCCCGCATGAATGTGTGAAGTCTACCAACCCGCACCAAGGCAGAGTGGTGAACTGCAGCCTACCCCCTCCTGATCAGGCGAGATCCGTGCCCTTTTAGTGGAGACGAATATGGACTGGGGATGGTAGTGGGCACTTACCATGAGATGGACAGCATAGTCGTTCAGTTCATCTATGATATGCAAAAATCTAACGACTCCGAACGGGAAAGCGTAATGCGGGTAGACCCCCGATTAGGTGGACCGATGACCTGGTGAAGGTCGCGGGAAATCGGTGGATGCAGGCGGCTCATAGCCGTACAGTATGGCGATCATTGGAGGAGGCCTATGTCCAGCAGTGGACGTTTGTGGGCTGATATGATGATGATAATGATGATGCGAAAAACTTAATTAAAAATCACAGATTTACTTGATTAAAAATCACAGATTCGCATTAATTAGGGTTATTGGTGCTACAACAGCTATTTCTTTGCAATTATTTTACTTTTCAATTACATAGTTGCATTTAAGTTCCATTTGTAGAACATTTTTATGTTTATAATCTAGGTCGTTAATAAAAAAAAATATTTCATTGTTTACTACAATGAAATATTTCTTTTATTCACGACCTAGGCAATTTATTATTATTAAAACTAACTAATAGGTTCTTACCTATGAATATGCCAATTTTTAATATTGGCTAGTGTAAAGTCTATCAATCCGCACCAAGCCAGCATGATAGAGTATGGCTTAATTTACTTCCTGATCAGGGAAGTTCTGTGCCCCTTTAGTGGGGGCAAATATGGATTGGGGATGATGATAATGATTAAAGACCCGTCTGACTGAAGGATCTTTTCCAATCACTCCTTTTTTTATCAAATGGGTAAATGTTCTGTCCACCCCGCGTTGCACTGATTTTAAGGGCAGAGCACTGAACAACGCCTGGGGCCCACACTCTATAAAATCACTCGGCGTTCACTTACTACATGCACCACTACATGTCCCATAAGCCTTAGCATGGGATGCGCGTGAGCATTCACGACCACAGTTAACGATACTATCACTCCTGCCATAGAGAGCAAAACTCTCAATAATTATTAATTCCAATTTTAATGAGGCACACATTAATTATAAGATTACAATATGCTACGAAGATATGGCTATGTTACTCGTACATAGAGACAAGACTCTTTAAATAATATCATTAAGTACATTGGCGTGTACATTGTAGACCGTAAATGAATTAAAAATATCTTAGTGGTACGAGACCGGGATCGAATCCGCGACCTTTTCGATAACGGATCGTGCCATTTGACCATCGATGTAGTTCAATGTAATGTATTATACAAAACTAGATTAAAATTTACAAATTACATTTTTGTAATATTTAGAGTAGAAACTTTAGGACCTTGGGGAGCAGGAGTTCACAAAGTTTTCAAAGAGACCGCGGCCCGCCTGGTCAGCACAACAGGCGATCAGAACGCTGGCCGCTATTTGACTCAACGTTTAGCAATCGCTATACAACGAGGGGCGGTCGGCGCTATGGGCTATGGTCGGCGCTATCGCTACCGACCGACAAGAGTGCACCCTTCTTAGAATACTGATAGCTTTAAATTAATTATTATTTTATACTTACTATCTGTATGTAATGTAAATATAATAAAGTTTTATTAAAAAAAATATAAGTTACATCCAGGATACATGCCCCACCCCCGGGACTTACCCTACTTTATTTTAGAGAAACGTACAAAATATTAAATTAGATTACTCTTTATTGTACACCAATAATAAAAAACAAACATAAACAAGAAATAGAAAGTGTTCATTGGGCGGTCTTATCGCAACATGCGCTCCCTTCCAGACAAACTTTGGATGAATAATGAATATGATTCATAGCTAGATATGGTGATGCAATTGTACTGTACATATTTATTTGAAAATAGATTTTGCCCATGGCTCCGCCCGCGTGAACGTCGGTTTTCGCTAAAACGCCTTAGAAACCACTTTTACGAGCTCTTGTACGTTAACGGCAGCTACTAAAACAGGGATCAATCAAGCTGTATGTTCAATTTTACTGGACCGATTTTGATGAAACATGCAGTATTTAAGTCGGAATAATACCTTTAAGACTAATAATTTTACTAAAATCTACTCGTTAGTTTTTGCGTAAAGCTCGAACAAACAAATCAACATCTTCGGATTTGGTTTCAGAAGCCTTTAATTTTTTAAATCTTTGATTTATTAAATTTCACATTTAACAATTTTATGATGGTATGGATAGATTATTTAATAAAAAAAAAATATATCTACACGTCAATAGTAGGGGGTAATGAAGCCGGGAGTTTGCACAAGGCGGAGTCGATCGGTGCGCGTGCGGCGTGCGAATCGGCACGTAGTTCCGGCGCGGCGCTGCGCGGGCGCAGGTGCCGCCTTTGATGCTGTGGTCGCACTCGGCCGCCGGCACCTGCACGGTACGCTTCACTACACCGACCGCTGATTACTTAGCACTCAGTCATCCAGTAGCAACCAGCTGATACTAAAAACCACCGCATGGTTCTCTAAACGATATCTTAAAGCATTTTATATATACTTATTAAATCTTTACATACACACAGTCACGCCTTTTTCCCTGACTCTTCAGGGATCACTATACTACCGAAGAGTGGATAGGCAGAGATCACTTCTTTCCACTTGCAACGATCATTTGATGTAGCAAAGTGGCTACCCGTAGCCCACTATTCGCTTCCGCGGGAAATGAGACATATTGGGTGGCGAACCATGACGCCGTCATTTTATAATCTGTTAAAGTTCCTGACTGTGTTCCTACGAGAAGAGGAAAGGTAAGAAGGTGAGGTAGAAAAGGTATATTGAGCAAGGTATATGAAATTTGGAAAAGGGACTATAAAATATAGAATGCTACTATCTCGGAAGGAGTAAGAAGAAACAGTAGTAGCTGGGGGGGATCGCTTACCCTCTGTACTTATGTCTATTTGCCGGACAAGCCAAAAGACTAAATAAACCCTGAACATATACATATTATTAGGTCTTAATCTATAAAATTGCCATGCACATTTGTCTCCACTACAGAAGCACGGATGTTCTCTGATCAGGAGGGAGACTAGGTCGTAGTCTACCGCGCTGACACAGTGCGGGTTGGTAGACTTCACACACTGATGCAGACAGACATCCAGTTTTTAGACATAAAATTGAAGAAACTGTTTTAGGTGGTAAGAAGTTCACCGGGTCAGCTAGTTATAATAATAGATTACTAAAATGTGTTAATCTGGTGTGCAATGAAAGAGTATTCTATTATATTCCTAATCCGGTCAGTCGGACAGAGTAACTGTTATAATGTTGTCGCCACGCAATCATATATTACATTAAGTTACATTATTTATTGAAGTTACAAAACAACTAAACTCATCTAAATGAATATAAAGGAAACCTCGAGACGATTATTCTAAGATCGTGTTGTATTTGCATAGAAGGAAGTTAATTTTCCTGCCCTACGGATCGAGGACAGGAACTCCCGCCCTCGTAACTTGGCGGCAGCGGCCCGTGGCGTCCGGTCCACGCTCCGCACGCCAGAGATGCCCACTAGATGGACTTCCGCCTTTTAACTGTTGTTGCGATGGGGACGATTCATTTGTTCGGTGCGCGAGAATGAAGTAAATCACTGGTGATTTACGAGTATTATACCGTTGAACGCGTGCAGTTATCACGTGTGAGGTGAACTGCGACCATTAATTGTTGATACTTTATGTTATGTACATACTTCAAGTTAGGACAGAAATTGCTCCATGGTATGAGAACTATCTTTATTAATTAAATTATCACTTAATAATCACCTAACTAACCCTATCTTTTTCAAATGTCAAATACCAAAACGAGATAGCAAATATTTTTTAGCGAGTAACAACCTATATTTCTGTCAAAAGGTATAAAAAATATTGCGTTTTTGCGTATCTTTAATCTTTAATCTGCATGTTCTGAGGGGACGCGGACATCTAAATTTCTTAATTTTGACGTGTCTAAAGAAAACTGACAGCCCCAAAATTGTAGCTATCTCGTTTTGGCGTCTGGCATTAGAAAAAGATAGGAAGAGTCTGGGATTAAAAATGTACGAATAATTACCTACTTATAATAAATTCATCTTCACTATAATGAATTACTTATTAACCGTATCGCTCTTGAGAGATCAGTCGTGGTCAAGATGAAGAATTGCCTTCTGTGACAGACATTAGTCTTCTTACGATTTATCGCCATCTCTCTCTATCGGTGGTCATTCGGGCGCACACATTTATAGGTCATTCCACTGCTCAAAATGGCAAGTCAAGTTTCTTTGGCCTGAGAGTTTACATTATAAATTATAAAAACACTTTATCCACATTTTAACCCGTTAATGGTGTGACTGTCAAACGTATTACGAGATTTAACAGGCGGTGCAGTAAAAAGTAACAGCATCTGTGCGACCTCAGCGTGTTTCAAGTTCACCGTGGGAATGTGTCACCTTCCCGCGGGGAAGTACGTAGTGTCACTCTTGTTGAGTGGCAATATATTAACATTAGCTACTCAACAGTACATATCGCTGTACGACACTTAACATGACAGCAGAAAGTGTAAATCATTGCTACCCAATGTGGTCCATGTCAACCCCAAGCGGTCGACGATGACCTGAGAAGGGGTCCGCGCCAACTGTCAAAAACACAGTTGAAATTAATAAATTTACAACAATGTTATATTAACTACGCTTTGGAAGTCTATCCAATAGTGAAAAACATTACAAGCGGTCTACATGATAGAAAAGTTTGAGGACTTCCGGTGTAAATATTTCAGCCTACTGGTGCTTCGATATTAAATGAAGTGTGTGACTAGAATAAAATTGTGTGGAAATATTTTTTCCTCATTTTCTCAAGGATGCAACCCCGGACGAAAACTCGAGTGACCCCCGCGGCCGGGGCGCACGGGCTAAAGGAGGACACGTGCAGTGTTTAGTGGACGCAAACCATAGATAATAGACTTATATGTGCAAACCACACATAACCGGCCTTATGGCGTGCCCTCGACATAGCAGTAAGTGTTAGACATTTTCTGCGCGAGAAAAAAAGGATGTTACCTGTTTGGATAGAATTGGGAAGTAAAACATTATAGAAATATAAATAATAAAAAACATAACTGTCACTTCACCTAAGCATAGACACACGAAAAATTCAAAACAATTTAATAAACCATATAACCCAGGGTGTACTTAGTCTTTTATCCTGTCCGGCATATAGACTTAAGTATATGGGTAAGCGACCCCGGCCCCCCGAGCTACTACTGTCTCTTACTACTCCTTCCAAGATAGTAGGATCCTATATCCTATAATCCTATTCCAAAATTCCATACTCTTTGCTCGATACAACTTCCCTACCTCGTCGTTTTTTTCTTTCCTCTCCCATTAAGCCGCGGGAATGCAATTAGGAACTGTAACATTTTTAACCTTATAAAATGGCGGCGTCGCGGTTCGCCACCCGATACGTCTCGTTGCCCGCGGGGGCAAAATGTGGGCTGTGGATAGCCACTCTGCTACATTGGACGATCGTAGCAAGTGGAAAGAAGTGGACTCTGCCTACCCCAAATGGATATCGGCGTGAGTGTATGTATGCATGTAGTATATTCTATGGTCTCTGCCTACCTTTATGGTATATCCTACCTATATAGGATGAGTGTATGTATGTATGTATGTAAACCATAAAAATTGTAAATTCTCCAACAAAAATATATTTTATTATAGAAATTCTTTGTATTTTCATACTTTTACTATACGATAACATATTTTTATTACGAATTTGATCTAATAACCTAACCTGGGAAAGCTAATGGTAGCGGGTCAGGTCGACGGGAAAAGATCACGCGATCGCTCACCCATCCATTGGTCAGACCTAGTAAAGGCACTCACCGGCCTGCCGATACCTGAAGCTGTAAAGACCGCCGAGGACCGGAGTGCATTGAGGAGCATAGTGCATCGTGCAGTCACAGTAATCCACCTGGACACGATCTTCAAGATTGAAGACACCGACTGAACAGAAAATGTCAATTTGTGTTCAGTCAGTTTTAATGGTAAATTTTGAATAATCTAAAGAAAACCTACAAGATCAATCCCTATGAACAGACCCAATATAATATACAATGATACATTGGACGCTGTTTTGTGGCGCCGCCATAGTAATAGCGTCACTCCATCTCTTCCCGTGGGCGCTATGAGGATCAGCTAAGGGATGTACCAGGATGACGAGCAGCAGCGTTTTTTCTGTTATTCAATCAAAAGTTACTGCTATATCCAAGGCGCCTGCCAAACGTGGAAACTATGGCAAAACACTCCTTTTTGAAAGAGGATGCCTATGTCCAGCAGTGGACTTCCAGGCTGACGATGATGATAATGATATATGACCCTATCTTCTACGCTATATAAATGATAATAATAATATTCTGGACACTTTTCACACACACTGATCTAGTCCCAAACTAGGATTCCCTGCATCATGGGTACTAGACAACGATATATGTAG
>WUAW01037875.1:4443-15220 GCA_017165845.1 Thaumetopoea pityocampa | reverse complement strand
CAGGATTCGAACCCGGGACTCATTGGCACAGAAAGCAGGGTCACTGCCCACTGTGCCAATCAGTCGTCAGCTTATCAGATAGCTTACCAGATGACGTCACAGCAATTGAAATGGTAAAAAATATTACAAATATACACAAATCAGGTGGCTTCGGAATTCGCAACTGGACGAGCAACAGCGGCGCCGCGTTGAACAGTGCGCCCGACCCGACCCTGGGCACTGCTGCCGTGAAGCTCAAAATCGATCAGCAGTATGAAGGCGAGCGGACACTCGCTCTCATGTGGTATCCTAAAGGTGACATGTTAGGGTTTGACGTGTCTTTGAAGCGCATTCCCGATAGCATTGTTCATGGTAAGGAGCGCCCCACCAAGCGACTGCTGTTATGGGTGATTATGTCAATCTTCCATGTTCTGAGTTTTCTGTCTCCATTTAC
The DNA here is from genome assembly GCA_017165845.1 of Thaumetopoea pityocampa. NCBI lineage: Eukaryota > Metazoa > Arthropoda > Insecta > Lepidoptera > Notodontidae > Thaumetopoea > Thaumetopoea pityocampa. The sequence goes on along the minus strand of WUAW01037875.1, from coordinate 14,787 downwards.
TATACAGGGAAGAATTATGTTGCAAGACACGTGGCGACTAAGCATCGGATGCGATGACTACATTCCAGATGATATTTATAGTAAGTGGTGCAAATGGATTAACTTACTTACGGATATCAATCAATTACGAATACCAAGGTACTATCAAGCGCAGACGACGCGAACGAGTGTGTGCGAGAAGGATAGCCAACCGATCGGCCGGCCGGCCGCGAACCCGACAACTCAAGATTTCTTCGCACCCTTCGGGCCCACTGCGTTGGCGCCGCCTGCTACGAGTAGCTACGAAAATTTTGTAACGGAGCCTACCAGTGCTACGCCGGAAACAGGTTATAATAATCTACAACTGCATGTATTTAGCGACGCATCGAGTGAAGCAATGTGTGCGGGGCTTGTTGGCGTTGGAATAGTTGTGATAAAACACACGTTTCGTTTATTGCAAGCAAATGTCGAGTGATGCCGGTTAAACCTATAGGTTTAACCGGCATCACGGTTATAACCGTTATAACCGCATACGGTTATAACCGTACCGAAAGCAGAATTAGAAGCTGCTAGCTTAACGACGCGACTGGCGGATAATATAATAAAACAGCATAAGTTGATTCCGACTGCACGTTATTTTTGGCGTGAATCAACCACATTAATCCACTGGATTCGGAACAATACGCGCAAATATAAAACGTTTGAAGCCAACCGGTTGGGCGTGATCGTTGAGTTGACGCGTATAGATGAATGGAAGTATATTCCCACAAAATTAAACGTTGCCGACTTGGCCACTCGGGAATCCTTTGACTACTCTGTATTTAATAGCGAGTGGTTTACTGGGCCTACTTTTCCGTACGACGACATATCTTTATGGCCGCAAGATGTTCTCCACTGTGACTTAAATGAACAAGATTTGGAGTATGTAGTAGTCACACAGATGGAGCCGATAGTGACATTACCTGTACCTGATCCACTGCGGTTCTCTTCCTGGCTGCGCTTGATGAGATCTACGGTTGTTGTGCTACGATTCATCGATAAATGTAAGGGACACACCGGGGACTTAGACCGCAGTATGATGGAACGCTCGGAGCACTTACTGCTCCAAAGCGCTCAGTCTGAGTCTTTCGCTGATGAGATAGTTGCATTGAAGCGAGAAAAGCCTATAGTTAGAAACAGCAAATTGCTTACCTTGACACTATTCCTGAATGATGATGGCCTACTGCGAGTTGTGTGGCCATATCAATGATGCTGTAGATGTTGACCTAGAAATGAAAAACCTTGTTATCTTAGACGGGCGCCACGCTATAGCTAAATTAATAGTGCTGCATTACCACGTGAAAGCAGCTCACGGGAACCAGGAAACTGTGGTGAACGAACTGAAACAAAGATAGTAGTTAATAAAACTCAGAGCTACAGTAACAACCGTCGCGTCCCGGTGCATGCTGTGCAGGATCCGCAAATGTAGACCGCAAACTCCTAGAATGGGTGACTTACCTTATAGTCGCGTGGCACATCATCGCCGGCCATTTACCCATTGCGGCTTAGACCTGTTTGGCCCTGTGGAAATCTCAGAGGGTAGACGAAGAGTGAAGAGATACGGAGTTTTATTTACATGTATGACGGTTCGGGCTATACATATATAGTCGGCTCACTTACCACGGATTCTCTAATTATGCCATACGTGGCTTCAGATAATGGCACTAATTTAAGAGGCGCTGATAAAGAGCTGATAAAGTCTGCGCGAGAATTGGATACCAAACTATTGAAAAGTGAAGACGTGAATAACGGTATGGATTGGACTTTCATTCCCCCTGCGAGTCACCATTAGGGTGGGGCATGGGAAAGACTAATACGGAGCGTGAAAATATCGCTAAAGATTGTGTTGAATGAGCGAGCACCACGGGAAGAGGTCTTGAGCACGTTTTTGGCAGAAGTTGAAAATATTGTAAACAGTCGCCCCGTGACACATGTGTCTACTGAGCCAGGTGGCGTCGAGTCACTCACATCGAACCATTTTCTTCTTGGTACTTCGTCAAATCTGTCAATCATCGGAGTTTTTGATGATTCAGATTTTTGTTTGTAAATGGCGTAACTCAAAGGCTGGCTAACATGTACTGGCGGAGATGGGTAAAAAAATCCTACGCGATCTTTTACCCAGCTAGATCTTTCACACCATTTTTTGATCTTTCAAAAAATGGCGTGAAGAGCAAAGGTCGCTGCAGATTGGAGATCTCATCTTGATTGCAGATCCAGATTCACCACATAATATGTGGCCAAAGGGTCTTGTGACTCAGATCTTCCCAGGCAAGGATGGCCGTGTTCGACTGGTGGAGGTCAAGACCAAGACCGGAAATTGGCGGCGCTCTGCGGCACGCGTCGCTCGAATTACTTTGGATGATGAGTGCTGCACCAGCACTGGGGTGGGCAGTGTTAGCGATGCGCTCAAAACGTAGATAAATCATTTTTGTTGTAAAATTTTATAAGTAGGTGGACGAAGAGTTTTATTTTTTTTAAATAAGGTTAGTTGCGACTCGATGGGCGAACAGCCGCGGTGACAGTTCGTTTTACATTAAAGTTCCACCATTAAAAAAAAAGTTCCAAAAATACACAAATTTCACCATATTTCGCGTATTATTTGTTTTGGACCACCGCACACGCAATAGTCATGATAATGCCACTAGCAGTAAATCCGGTGGATAGTCCGTTTTAGATGAGTTTGTACTATTACAAATATTTCATCAGTGGTTGCCACCTATGTGACAACCACTGATGAGACACAGAAGGCGGAACCTAGTAAAAATGAGGTTCCCTCTATTAAAAAAATATCTATGAAAAAAGCTATCTGTAAAGTATTTTAGAATAGTGTATAGTTCAATTTTAATAATTCAATTGCATCTCCCCGTCTTCATTTACAAAAACGTTTTTATGTTTTCAAAAGGATTATTTTTTTATTTTAACTTTTATTATTTATTTATTTAATTTTATACACTTACATACATAGCAGCCGTACTTAATTTATAAAGGTACGAGCACCATTTATCCATTATACTCGTATGTATATTAAGATATTTAAACTGTTAGTTTAAGTTTCTTGCAATGACCATAATTAACATACTATTCATTATCTTTAAACAATATTAATTCCTGTCAGATATTTATTAAACAAAACATTTTAGGCAATAGAAGGTGTTGTGGCAATATTCACAGCGAAAGATATTCCTGGAGTAAATTCTTTTACATACCCCGGAGTACAACTACAAACTGAAGATGAAGAGATTCTTGCTACTAAAATCAAATTCTACGGCCAACCTATTGCGATAGTTGCTGCTAAAACTGAAGAGTTAGCTGTTAGAATAGCAAAAAAGATTAAAGTTACTTACAAAAATGTCAGTGTTGAAGCCCCAGTGCTTACTATTGATGCTGCCAAAAGAGATAGTAAAAGGTACATAGCTGGCAACCCAACTATAGAACCGACTACTAAAGGAACTGATATAAAACATGTGATAAAAGGTGTGTACGAAATAGAAGCTCAGTATGTTTACTACTTGGAGCCTGTAACATGCGTGGTGAGACCGGTGGATAGGACATTAGAGGTTTACGATTCTACTCAATGGATGGATCTAACACAAATTGCTATAGCCAGGAGTTTAGGGATCCACGAGAGCGAGTAAGTAATAATTTTAAATTTTGCACAGTACCGTCAAAATAAAGCTATAGTTTAAATTACTACACCTTTACATGAATGTCGTTGTATGATTCTGTGTTGTGTGTTGACTGATCGTTTTGAGTTTGTTTTGTGTATTTAAATAGCAAAACCGTGTCCATTTTGTTTGGCATGGCACAAAATGAAACTTAGAGCTATGTTTTGTTTTCTTATTTTAATAACTAGTTAATATTGTCATACTGTATTATTATAATATTTATTATAAATATAAAAATTTAAATGTTCTTATTCAAACACACCAAAGTGGTTCGAATTCGTTGAAAATTTCAAGAAATAAATTTCAATTTTTAATTCCAGATTCTTAAAACTAGAGTAAAAATGGAATTGAAATAAAAAATAATAATAAAATTAGAATAAAATGTAGTACCGATTTGTCTTTCACGTAACGTTATTGTATTACAGTTTTCTATATATCTTCATCATCATTATCATTATCAGCGTGTGGTAGTCCAGAGTTGGACGTTAGGCCACTCCCAAGGTACGCCATTTAGCCCGATCTTCGGCTGCAAGCATCCAGTAGCTGCTAGTCACTTTCCGCAGATCGTCGCTCCATTTAGCCGGAGGGGTGTCCCCCATTACGTTTGCCCAAACGCGGTCTCCACTGCAGAATTTGCAAGCTCCAACGACTGTCGGTTCTGCGATAAATGTGACCAGCCTGCTGCCACTTCAGCTTTCTTATTCGAGTGTATAGACATTCGGTAACCTTAGTTCTCTGTCGGATAGCCTCATTTCGAATTTTATCCAACAGCTCTCTGTTACTCCGAGCATTGCCCTTTCCATAGCTCGATAAGCAACTTTGAATTTGTGCATTAGTCGCACCGTAAGATTCTACGTTCTGGCACCGTAGGTCATGACGTGTAGGACGCACTGTTTAAAGGCTTTAGGCTTTGCGATATGGGCAACGAGAACACGTGACCTAGCCCCCGGAAGGCTGCATTAATTATTAATTGAATCTTCCTATCAGCTTCTTTCTCCAAGTTGTTTCTACTTAGCTGGATACTTTGCCCTAGGTAGACGTAATAGTCAACAACTTCGATGGTACTCCATCAACGATAACTGGTCCGAGCACGATATGCTTGTTGAACATGACTTTTGTCTTGTCTAAATTCATGCAACAACTAACTCGTCGGGAGGCCTCACTTAGGACTCGTCTAAAGCTCCTGTATCGACTTAGTCATAATAACTAAGTCGTCCGCAAGTCAAATCTGTATTATGGTAACTAAATTAATTATGTAGCTCTTCTTTATCTAGGGTTGTCGTGAGAGTACGTCGCATCGGTGGGGGTTTCGGCGGTAAAATAAGTCGCAACGTACAAACGGCGACTGCCTGTGCTCTCGTTGCAAAGAAACTGAACGTGCCTTGTCGGTTCATCCTGCCGCTACAGACTATCCTGGCTACGACTGGTAAAAGGTTGCCCTGCCAATGTGATTATGAGGTTAGTTAATATTGATTTTAAAGTTAATATTTTTGCTTTGTGGCGCCGGCACAATAATAGAGTCACTTTATTTCTCTCCGTGGATGCTATGAAACTCAGCTAAGGGATGTATCAACATAATGGGCAGCAGCGTCATCAAAATCTACTCTGATCTTTAAGTGTGGGGATTATAACAATTTCCTTCTTTTTAAGGAAGAGTCCCATGTCTAGTGGGGATTAATGATGATGATGATAATTATAGCCGTATTATAAATGTATCACATACACTATATACGAGTGTATTACACAGGACAATTACAAGCCCATTGGCGTGTGGGACGTCTCTTACTGACTAAAAATTTCGTGGTCACACACTAGGACTTCTCCAGTGCTCAATGTAACAAAAGTAATATTAGACAAGACAGTCTCCTACCTGATCGGTAGGCGATAGAAGTGACTAGATGAAGAAAATATTAAGCGAGAATTATTGCGTATACTCGGTGAGACTTCAAATCTTAGAGCAATCTCTAATAATATAATATAATAATCTCTAATAATAGTAATAGTACTTCAGCCTTTCTCAATAGAAAGGCTGAAGTACTATTCAATGTATGCATGTGTGTAGTCTGACTTATGTAATTATCCTCCATGGCAATTTTATCTCCACAACCTTGTTGTTCCACCTTGTTGCAGGTGGGAGTAGATAATAACGGGAAAATCCAATACTTGACGGCAACAATTATAGAAGACCAAGGCTGTTCAAGTAATGAGAATATTCTAGATTACACTGCGGGCGGCTTTCCTAACTGCTACAATACAGACACGTGGAGCTTGTCAACTGCCAACGTGCTCACCGATCTGCCGTCTAACACCTTCGCCAGAGCTCCAGGTTCTATGAAAATTAATTATTTTGTATATTGCTGTGAATTAGAGCCAGTTACATCACAAGAAGTAGATTCTTGGAGTTTGACCGCCCTAAGAAGTCATGAAAACAGTATTGAAGACAATGGAACTTTGTACTTTTTATTGGTTTCCTTAATGTAAATTTTTCCAGTAATACATTTCTAGTAAAATATTCCTCATATACAAAATAAATGAGGTGCTTTAATGGTTTAGCACATAGCTTCTTGCTCTGATCCGAGTGCAGCTCTGACTGCAACATCGTCAGTGTGAAACAAAACCTGTGTGATCGTGAAGCTGCTGAACTTTTTTGAATATACTATGATATACTACTATCTCGGAAAGAGGAGGAAGAACCAGTAGTGGCTCGGGAGCTGGGGTCGCTTAACCGTACACTTAAGTCTATTTACTTATTACATAATTGAGACAAAATACCTAGTTTTAAAGTACTAACTCCATCATCAATAGGCTCTGACCAGTTCCTTAATCAATCTTCTGACTAACAATCACAGTCCCAGTAAACACTGTAGTAAAATTTTACAGGCTGCCGAATAGTTAAAGACATTCGAAAATTTTTAGGTACCTGCGAAGGTATTTCCTCGATAGAACACATAATGGAGCATATAGCGTTCACGGTTAATAAGACTCCTACAGATGTACGCCTCGCAAACATGCGAACAGACGACAACGATCTCCCCGACCTCATCAACACACTTAAACAAGACACCGACTTTGATTCCCGCGCTGAACAGATCGCTAACTTCAACAAAGCTAACAGATGGATGAAGAAAGCTATCTCGATAAACGTCATGAGCTTCCCAGTTGTGTACTATGGCAATTATTCTGCCATGGTCAGCATATACAGAATAGACGGTACAGTGACTATATCTACCGGTGGGATAGAGATGGGTCAGGGTGTTAATACTAAGGCGGCACAGGTTTGCGCTTACGAATTGGGCATCCCTCTGGAATATGTAAACGTTATTCCACATTACTCCTTCGTAGCGGCGAATAATGTCTTTTCGGGATCAAGTATTACAACTGAGAGTGTATGCTATGCTATAATTAAAGCATGTGAGATTTTAAAAGCGAGATTAGCGCCGATTAGAAGTGAAAGACCTATGGCAACTTGGAAGGAACTCGTAAAAGAAGCCGGTGATAAAGAAATAGATTTGACAGCTTTGTACATGATGGCAGATACGGATCAGAATCTATCAGGTTACAGCGCATTCGCGGTGTCGATCATTGAGACTCAATTGGATGTGTTGACTGGACGGTTTCAGATTGATAGGCTCGACATATTGGAGGATGTCGGTGTGAGTGCTAACCCCATTTTGGATGTGGGCCAGGTCAGTCTACCCAAAAATATACGTTGAATATGATTATATTCAACGTATATTTTTGGGTGATCGAATTTTTGGGTGGGTGGGGTGACGTATATTTTTCTATACCGAATCCATGAACTGATTAGTTCACGGATTCGGTATAGAAAATGTCAATAGACAGTGACTATTTTTTTAATATAATTAAGTTTTTAAATTGACATAATTTATGAAATTATAAATTTTTTACATAGAAAATCTTTGTGAACTGACACATTTAAAAACAAAAAGTCTCATAACTGTAAACTATAGGTATTTAAATGCGTAATCTGCGGATTTCAGTATTTGAATAATAATTTCGACCAATAATGTCTTGTGATCACAAGATTACCTACTCAAATTAATTTGATATTCTGCATTAGAGTGCCAGAGCACTCTAATACAGAATAGCAAATTAATGAATAAGTTAACAATTAAATTAACAGATGGCGCCGGCATAATATTGGCGTCGCTGCGTCTCTCTTCGTGATCGCTGTGAGCACCAGCCGAGGGGTGTACCAGGATAACGGAAATATATTATCTTTCTATTTAATCAAAGTTTACTGCGTTCACCAAGACGCTTGCCAAGCGAGGAGATTATGGCAAATCCCTCCATTTTAAGGAAGAGGCCCATATCCAGCAGTGGATTTTAATAGCTGATGACGATGATGATGATTACATTTATATAGTCATCAACCAGAATCAATTATATAGTCGTCATTTCTATGTTTGGCAGGCGACATGGATGATAGTACATGTTCGGTTCGTGATTGGGCTAATTGTATGTTGCGTCTTTGTAATAGAATATTATATTTTATCATTTTTTTTTCTTTCTAATAAATTATTGTAGCAATTTATTTCGGTAGATACGTTTTCGATGGATGGCGTTACTCTCAAATGTCGAAATAGTATTAGGTCCAGCGGTTACAGGCCCCGCCAGATATACCTAACACCCGCGTGGGTGGAAGATGTCCTCTTTTCCGAATCTGATACTCCTGCCCTCAGATTATAGAGGTTTTATTTTATAATGTGTGCTCCTGCCTACCACTTTACAATATGCATATATCTGCGTATTTATTGGGTTCCACTTATAGGCACTATCTAGTTTTAATTCTGGTATCTGTAGTGACTTCAGATACATTTGAAATGTGGTTATCTATGGTTATACTAGCTATATTAGACCAATAGCCTTTGTCCATGAATGTCGGTTTTCCGCTACATGGGAAATCCCAACACAATCATAGATTTATACAAAAAAGCCTAAAATCACTTTTAGTTGACCTCTCGTACCTTAACGGCGGCTACTAAAACAGAGATCAAGCTGTATCTTCTATTCTACTGGACCGATTTTGATGAAACATGCCACAGTATTTAAAACGGAATAGTACCGTTAAAACTGTAACCGTTTAACCAAAATCTACCCGCTGGTTTTTGCGTGAAACCTGAACAAACAAACTGCGACAGATTTGGTTTCAGAAGTCCTTAATTAGTTGATATGAGTGGTTCGTTTTTAAATATTTTTGATTTTTTAAAAATTTGACATTTAAGAATTTTATAATATTATAGATACTTTGTAATAAGGGGCACTTGTCTTACATAAAAATAAACCTATAATTATTGTTATAAAATTCATATGCACTTAACAGGTGGAAGGAGCTTACATCCAAGGAGTCGGTTACTTCACGTGCGAGAAGTTGGTTTTTGATAAGACCACCGGACGGCTGGTCACCAACCGCTCGCTCAAGTACCACGTGCCGCTGTGCCTCGACATCCCCGTCGAGTTCAACGTCAAGCTCAGATATAATCACAGGAACACGAGAGGGGTGCTCGGATCGAAAAGTTAGTGTTCATGTTTGTACTGCTTATGTTCAACTTCTGTGTAGTGATGAGCGACTGGGAATGAATTGAATGAATTCATTCGAAGCAACAAATCATTTGAATAATTCTTGAACGACCGCCTCGGCCGTCGGTCTTTTCACTGCCAAAATTGTTTATCATCACCGCTAACCGTCACTAAGTTATAATCCTTTGACAGCGGATATTAGCAGAATTGTACTAAATAGGTCCAGCGCCATAAACTAAGAATGAAGAAGACTGCTAGGCGGACGTTGATCGTTGAATGTGATACCTGTTCTTATAACTGCCCGTATGTTACTAATTAGTAATATTTATTCGAATAAAGGAAATAATATTGTTAGGGCGTCTAGCCTCTTTAGATGACCTGAATAACAACTTGACCTGACAGTTGACATCTATTAAAAAAAAAACGAAAGACGAACAAAGAAGAAATTTTCATTTCATTTTTATCTCATTCTCTCCATTACGCCGCGGGAATGCAATGAGGAACTTTAATACTTTTGAACCTTATAAAATGGCGGCCACTCGACACGTCTCATTGGCCGCGGAGGCGAAATGTGGGCTGCGGATAGCCATTTTGCTACATCAAACGATTGTACCTGGTGGAAGGAAGTGGTCTTTGGCTACCCCAATGGGAAAGAGGCCTGAATTTATATATGTATATAGTATGTACTGTGGTCTCTAGTATGGTACCCTTATGGGATATCGCCGTGAGCATATATTAATAAAATTATTCTCACAAAAACCACTCTTTTGTGACAATAATTTGTAAACCCACTTTTTATGGGAAAGGTGTGTGTTGGCCTCTGTGTTTATAAATATGTTCGGTTCCAGCGTGCGGTGAAATGGGCATATGTTCCGCGCACGGAGTGACGCACGCGCTGCGCAAGTGTATCGCGGAGTCCAGGAGGGACTCGGGGCACGACCCCGCCCACTGGATTGACATACGTGAGTACCAAATAGATGTGGTAATGGTGCTCGCTGGGTGGCGCCGCGCCGGCGTCATAATAGCGTCACTACATCTCTTCCCGCGGATGTTGTGAGAACCGGCTGAGGGCCATCCCTATAATTATTTGGTCCATACCAATAATGGGCAGCGGCATTAG
>WUAW01037874.1:0-14146 GCA_017165845.1 Thaumetopoea pityocampa | reverse complement strand
GTCGTTGGGGTCGCGGGCATCGGTAAGGAGGCAGAATGCAAGGTGGGAGGGGTTTTTCCGGCCACGTCGGGGGGTGACCCGTATTAGGCCGGCGTGTTAGACTATAACCTAATCCCCCCTCCTGATGAGAGAAGGTCCGTGTCCCTGTAGGGGGGACGAATACGGACTAGGGATGATGATATTTGATTAATGTTTCTCTGTACTACATCGGACGAAATTAATATCGGCACATCTTCGAACAGGTTCAATGTTAAAACAACAAGTTTACGGATCACTAGTATGTATAAATTCATACGTTAACATTCAACTGGTATATTTTAATTAGTCATAATTGGCGAAATACTTGAGTCTATACGAGTGTCGGAATAATACCGTTATAAGCTGAATAAATTAGCAATATATATATACCTATAAATAATAATTATAGCAAATGCGCCGTCAAATCGTTAATTGGAGAGTGAAAGTTATGTGTGCGTCTCAACAGATACAGGCAAAATAATATACGGAAAGTTGTCAATAACGTGAATTATTTTTAAAGTGCATAAGTTCAAGTTATAGCAAATAATAATTATAGCAAATTCGCCGTTGAATCGTTAATTCGATAGAAAAAAGGTTATGTGTGCGTCTCAACAGATACAAGCAAAATTAGATACCGAACGTTGTCAATAACGTGAATTATTTTTAAAGTGCCTAAGTTCACGTTATAGCAAATAATAATTATAGCAAATTTGCCGTTGAATCGTTAATTCGATAGAGAAAAGGTTATGTGTGCGTCTCAACAGATACAGGCAAAATAAGATGCAGAAAGTTGGCAATAATGTGAATTATTTTTAAATTGCCTAAGTCCACGTTATAGCAAATTTGCCGTTGAATCGTTAATTCGAGAGAGAAAAGGTTATGTGTGCGTCTCGACAGATACAGTAACAATGAGATACTGAAACCTGTCAATAACGTGAATAATATTTAAATTGCCTAAGTCCACGTCTGCGAGCACGCCGCCGATTACTGCCGCCATTAGCATGCGTATGCTCGCTCCGCCCAGAGCGGGCTCATGCTGCATCCCCACAAATATATGTAAAATATGCACAAAAGTACTACGGATAAAGTCCAGAGATAACAGGCGACGCAAATTGCATCGCCTTCGGCGCATCGATTGCACGTCTCGGATATATTTATAAGTATATTGGCCAAAAATGATATCCGCCGCGTTACTGATTTTAGAGGAACGATATCTTCCGAAATTAGGGTAAAGCAGACATTTTATCTTATAAAATAAAAATGTGAATCTATACTATTATAAAATTATTAAAACGCCGTTGTCTCGACATTAAAGATATTTCAAAAAATCTAATTTGGAATGGTTAATTAAGGGTTTCTGAAACTGAAACTATCGTTTATTTTCTTCGCGTCTGTTTGTTTGTTTGTTCGAGCTTCACACAAAAACCAGCAGGTAGATTTTGATCACACTATTGCAGTCTTAAAAGTACTATTCCAACTGAAATACTGCAGCATATTTCATCGAAATAATTTAAGTAGAATAGAAAATATAACTTGATCTCCTTTTTGTAGCCGCCGTTATGGTACGAAAGCTCAAGTATGAATGGTTTTGAGTGTTTATTTGTAAATTTATAACTACGAAATTTTCCATTTAACGCGAAACCCGAATTTCACTTGAGTGAAACCGCGCTTGAAAATTAATCTATGCTATTATAAAATTGTTATATGTTAAATTTTCAAAAATTAACGGTATTTAATAACAAACAACTCAGATCGATTAATTAAAGGCTTCTGAGACGAAATCCATCCATGTTTGATTATTTGTTTGTTCGAGCTTCACGCAAAAACCAGTAGGTAGATTTTAGTTAAACAATTACAGTCTTAAAGGTACTATTCCGACTTAAATACTGCGGTATCTTTCATCAAAATCGATCCAGTAGAATTGAAGTTACAACTTGATCCCTGTTTTAGCAGCCGCCTTTAAGGTACGAGAGGTCAAATAAAAGTGATTCAGGTTTTTTATATATATGTATAAATGTGTCGGGATTTCCCATGTAGCCGAAAATCAATATTCACGCGGCCGGAGCTGCGGGCAAAAGCTGGTTTAAAATAAGAACGCGAACATTGATATAAAATTGTTAGCGCAGTTATAAATACGCCATTTTCTAACCAGTAACGGTCATAACGAATTTTGAAATAATATTCAATTCACGATCAGCAATCATAGGGCCGAGGATTTATGAGTGAGATGTGCGCTGCGTGAGATTGCGATTGGCCATCGGCTGCAGCTGATGTGCCTGGAAGCATTGGTCACTAGGGCACGGCAGAGGCCTTTGTAGAGCCGAGAATTTTAGCGCACAGAAAGTGTCAACTTCATACTTAGATATTGGTGCCGATTTTATTATACAGAACTTAACTAAATTTGGTCCCTCTCTATCTTTGTCTAATGTCAAACGGCAAAACGAGATAGCAAACATTTATATTGAGTCTCGACTCTTGTTTGTGTCAAACGGTTCAAAAAAACTGTTGCGTTTTTGCGTATCTTTAGTCCGTGTGTTCCGAAAACGGGTCTAAATCTTTTAATTTTGACGTTACTAAACGAAACTGACAGCACCAAAATTGTAGCTATCTCGTTTTGGCGTTTGACATTAGAAAAAGATAGGGAGAGACCAAATTTAGTTAAGTTCTGTTACAAGAGAATCGGCACCGTTGTGTTGCGATGTTACAACGTTTGATATCAGATTTTGAACCTACTAGAATATACGACCAAATCAGTTTGGATTTTTTTGCGTTTGTAGTAATGTATGGTTTGCGGATAAATAAATAAACATATACTTATATATCTTTATTTTATTTTTTGAGGTATGTTACTTAATATTATAGATATGAAACGTAATTTAATATGTATAACTAACTTCTAATGTTACTTATAAGCGACTGATGCGAGATTGCGAGGCACGTGGTAGCTAGCGCAAAATGATTTATTCCGATTTTAGTCACTGTGTGTACAAACATTATTACAAACTCAAAAATGTCTCCAAGGTGATTTGTCTGTACCAGTTTTTTTGTATATGCCTAAAACCATATACAGTACTTTTAGTATATGTTACGTAGAACTTAAATAGTGCATTCCCAACCTCGTCAACATATTCTGTCAAATATTATACCGAATAAATAAAGGAGTGATCATCATTTGAATACACCCGCTTAGTGTTGTACCAATGTATTGTGGTCTAAGTTCACAAATTAATTTTGATGTCACTGAACGCAGTTGCTGATTAAGCAGCTAAATGAAGCCTGCTCATCATCGTTTGACCTCTTACGATGATAGCCTAAGTCTTGCTAGGATTTGCATAACGATCAAAATGTTTTGAGCAATACTTAAAATGTTCCAGATATCTATTGATAGAATCTATCGTAGATCATCTGTTCATCGAGATGAAGGGACCTACACTATTTGCCAATGCATTGTCACTACTGCATGACTCGTTTACTCCAACAAATATAGGTACTACGACTACTAAAAAAGGTCATCTTCATCAGTCAAGATTATCAACCAGTTCATGGAAGTTACCGCTGAACAGAAGTGTCCTATATCCTATAGTTCTTTTCCTAAATTCCATATTACTTGCTCAATACACCTTTCCTACCTCATCCTCTTTACTTTCCCCTCCACTAAGCTGTAGAAACGCAATGAGGAACTTTAACACTTTTTAACCTTATAAATTAGCGGCGTAGTATTTCGCCACCAGACACGTCTCGTTGCCGGCGGGGGTGAAATGTGGGCTGCGGATAGCCAATTTGCTACATTAACAGATCGTAGCAGGTGAAAGAAGTGGTCTCTGGATACCCCAATGGGAAGGAGGCGTGACTGTATGTATGTATATACTATGGTTTCGGCTTACCTTTATGGGATATCGGCGTGAGTGTACGCACGTACGTAGAAGTATCTTTAGTGACTATAAACACCATTTCTTGATCTATCGCAGTAGATTTTTGTTGAATCGCAAAATGATGGTTTATGTGCATTCCTGAGATAGTTGTTACGAGTACAGCATCCACTGCAGAGATTGAGTGACGTTATTATTATACGATTAACAGTGGAAACTACAAAGTATTATATATTTAGTATTCGCTTAAAATTTACATGCCAGCAATTTTCAACATTCACACACCGAAAAATATTTTGATTGTAATAAAACCATTTCGCGTGTGGTATATGATTGGGGCGAATAACGTTTATTATTGTGCACGCGAGGGTCACGGCTCGCGGGGCGGCACGCAGATACCCTCGATTCCTCCTAAATTCGCTACCCGAGGGCACTATCGTCGTATTATTGCCTGATCGACGGTATAATTTCATAATCGCGTCTCAAACATTTTTTTTTAAATAAATTTAGAATAACTAAATCGCACAGTAAAACTGTTATTGGTTTTGAAATAATAAAATCATTTACTCGTAACTAATTGGTACAATGACCTTGTTTTCTGTGCCAATAAGCCCCGGGTTCGAATCCTAGTAGGGGCAAATTTTGTGTGATGAGCACAACTGTTTGTATCAGCCATAGATGTATTTATCTATTTATGTATTTTATTTATCTATATAAGTATGTATATCATTGTTTACTCGTATTACTCCAGATACAGGTAATCCTAGTTTGGAACTAGAATAATGTGTGTGTGAAAATGTCCAGAACATTATTATTATTAAACTGAAATAAAAAGCAAATTTCTCTAATACAGGTTTGCAAAAAAAAAAATTTGGAATTCCTTGGAAAGCTGGAAGCCACTTCCAAAGTGATTTTCTGCGCAGAATCTGAATCCGAGCTTAAAATCAATCTACCGAGTCAATATTTCGAGATATTTGAGGTTATGTACCCAAAAATGACATTTAGGGACACTCTAATTATTATGTAAAATTTGTATATTTGTGAATGCTGATTACAAATCTGAACTCAGATTTTGAGATTTCAAAATGGCGGATCACCGTACTTTGCATACTAAATTTAAACAGAGCTGTATTTTCATTTTCGTGCATTGAATTGTCAAAATCTTAGTTCGGATTCATAATCAGCATTCCCAAAAACGTTAACAGATATAGATTTTCATAAAAAACCTTTCCTCGGAAAAATGTAAAGCGTAAAGGGTTAATAGCTATTGCGGCATATACTCTTCAACTGAATACATCCTCTTAAAATGATTATTACTCACGAAATAATAATCGTAAATGACCATTCTAAAACGGATTTTAAAGGGGAAGAGTAGTATACAATTAATAAAATAAAGCTAAGAAATTTTGCAGAGCTTGTACATAATCATAAAAGTGTACCTGAATGCCATTTTTTGGGTACATAACCTCAAAGTGGCGGGTCGATTCTGAGCTCCGATTCGGATTATACACATAAAACTACATTCAGAAATGGCTTCCATGCAGACAAAATCACGCAGATCAGTGTAGGCAGGCTGCTAACTGAAAACTAACTGAAGAACTTACATAAATAAGTGTATTTTAGGAAAGTGGAATATTTCTATTAATGAAAAAAAACAGTATATGAAACTTCTACCATACTACAATCTGTTATGTCTGACGTGATAAATTAGGGCAATTTTAATAGGCCATATTTAATACTTCATCAAAATAACCTTGCACGTGGCAAGGCATTAAGGCTACACAATATTATTAATTTTTCAAAATTAGAATGGCACAATTGGATAACCTTTTTCAGCTACTAAATGTATATTTATTTTAATAATGAAACAGAAGAAAATTTTACTATTTGACTAATAAACCTTCCTGAACATGACAAACTGACAGATATCAAATGTAGCCTATTATAAAAATGGCCCTAAATTAAACATGTTACCTAGCAACATAAATCAATTTAAATAGTTAATTGTTTAAATGAGCTAACTAATTAACAAGATAAAAAAACAGCTATAAAAATTTATATCGCTCAGAATTTTAGAATTCAACATACCTAAATCATCTGAATTTGCATAATGTAATCTTTTCGCGGTTATCTAATAATTAGTGGAACAATTTGTTAATGAGTTTTCAATTTGTCGAACAGGTTTTGTTGAAATTTAATAAAAATTAAATATAGATGTGAGGGAAGTATAGTATTATCATTACAAATTAAACTAGAATTTTTTCAATTTCTATTGCAACAATTTCTTGGCTGTGGTGAAAAGTTTTGTTTTAGCTAGTTATGGCAAATAGGTTTTCTTCTATCGATATAAACCTTTATATTTATACAATGTACGTAAAGCGAGAGCCGGAAAGTCTTCTAACAGAGTACCGGTGAACAATACTTGCCATCTCCGTGCAAATAAATGTACTACACGAAGGAAAATCACGAGTTCGGAATTTTTCAACGTCGGTCGCGCATCGCGATCGGCGCAAGCGCAGCGGCGACCGTACAGAACGATTAACAAACTGAGACCAAAGTAGAGCACGTCATTTCTGTTTTAGTGGACGTTAAAAAAAACTTTGCATGTGTGGCGCCGGGACAATAACAGCGTCAGTTCGCTTCTACTCATGGATGCTGAGAGAACCGGCTAAGGGATGTACATATCAGAATAATGGGTAGTAGCGTTATCCTATTTGATTAAAATCTGCCAAGTGTAGAGGTTATGGCAAGCCCTACTTTTTATGAAGGTGACCCGACCCATATATAGCTATGAACTTCCAGGGACTAATGGTGTTGATGGACTTTTCTTAAATATAAAATATATTTTGTATCGATTAAAAGCCCACACCGGACTTTCTCGTTCAAAGTTTCACTTGTCGTTAGTCATCTATTACCAAACATTCCTTTGTTTCAGAACAAATCCATTTATAATCATCCAATATTATCTGCAATCTGAGAATGTATTAAAAAAAATCACCCAGTCATCGCGATGAAAATAATAGCAATGGCAACAAAAGAATTACAATGTCCGACGCCAAAACTGTACAATAACATCTATCGTCTGTTCGCAGGTGGTTCTAGCGATTCATCGGTGGGCGATGGAACCGTTCGATAATGACGGGGCACTTCGGCCGACAGAGCGGGCGATGTCGCAACCAGCTCGCCGATTTCGGCCTGCCCGTCCGTCGGTCATCTCTAACGATGGAGCGATAATTAAGATCGGACGTCGGCATTATTTACGCCCGCAGCGTCCTGCCTGACCCGGGCCCGAGTCGGTCACGACTTTTTCCATGTCGGCCGAGACTATTGTTGCTTTAACTCGTGTAATGTTTAGTTTAGCTAGATCCATTCGTTGCGCCCGATTTGTTCGTTGCGAGCTTAGCGATCGAGCAAGCAACTCGCTCTTGTACGTCTCAAGTTTATGAGGTTCAATTCTCGATAAACTTATCTATCATCATTCTCAACACATCTATTGTCCGCCTATACGGCACGGGTCTCCTCTTAGAATGAGAAGAGTTGGCCTAAAAGTTCACCACGATTGCAGACTTCACATGACGTCGAGAAAATCTTATAGGCGTGTAGGTTTCCTTACGATGTGTCCCTTGTTTGAAGCGAATGTTAATATTTTTTATGTTTTAAAGACAACTCAATTTTTAAAATTTAATTAATTATTAAATTATTAATAAGCACATGGTTTTAAAAAATCACAGATGCGTTTCGCACTCCGGATTTAAGAGTTGGCATGCCTGGTCATACCACTAAACAATAATTGCTTCAACTATATTAGTAGTTAAACAGTACAAGTTCTAACGTAAATTCTTCAATTTTAAGTCTTTAGCGTGATAGCCGTGAACGGATAGCAGTAGATATATTGTTGTAAATTAAAAGGTTTGTTCGTACGTAATTTACATTGTTCCTATGTTAATACTAATGTGGCATTGTTAGTGCGTTTATCAAGCATCTGATTCCGCCGCGACACCGGAGCCCTGGCTGCTGTGCTTTATGATAATCTCTCAGCGTGGCTGCGCTGATCCTTGGGGAGATACACCTCATTGCAGCCGTCTAGATTTGTTATTAACCAATGATACTGATTTACGTTGAGTTTAATAATAACTATAAAACTCATAAACTTAAGCTTATCATTTCACAGTTGATCGAATCAACTAACTACAACAATTAACTATAATAACTTTGAGCAATGTTGTACGAGTTTAACTTTTGTATGTATGTGTAATAACTATGTATGTATGAATTTTATGGATTCTTTCAATTTTCATCCACATTAAAACGATTGAATAATTTGAAATTGGGACGCTTAAGCTACTAAACTAATTGTTTTAAAATATGGCAAGGAGGCAGGTATATCAGATACTTCGCCTATCTTATATAATGTAAGATCTATTTAAAGGTTGACTGGTAGAAATTGCCTTAGACATTAAGTTCGGTCAAATACCACTAGTTTATGAAGTGTAAATAAATAAATATTATAAAAATAACAAATATGAATAATCATTATATTATCATAGAAAATGTACTAAGCGTTACTGTTTCGTGAATTTCTTCAGCGTGAAATGGTAGCACCATCTCAGTAAATCCGAATTTATAATATTTATGTATTCATGTATTATATTTGACATTTATTGTATGGGTCTATTTTGTATCCTATATTTATGCATTTGTATATAACATTTATCTTATCAATGACATATAAGCTTCAGATAAATATATCTATACATATAATAAAATCGTAAACGAGCCGTGTCTGTACAATGAATATTTTACAAAAAAAAATCATCCATACAAGTTGTAGTTATGTTACCGGAGCCAAAAGTATAGTTTTTAAAAATTTTGTCTGTTTGTCTGTGCGTTTGTGCACGCTAATCTCAGAAACGACTGAACCGATTTGAATGCTGTTTTTACTGTTGCATTGTGGCAAGCTTCCTGTAACATTTGGTGATTGTTTCATCTATCTATCATTTATCATTCATTCTTATTAAGATCTGAGAATATAATTTATGTATAATTTACCGAACTTACCGAATGCCCACGCGGACCAAGTCGCGGGCACCGCTAGTAATTATAATAATACTCTTGTAGTTTTACATCAGGTAGTTATGTTATATCAGCACCGTCTAACTGGTCGACTGGTAGTAAATGCCTCAGGCATTAAGTCCGTCTACACGCCATTAGAGTATGTATAAAAATAAATAAATCATGCGAGGGTATTCGCTATACTCCCCACGCGTGGCAAGCGGGCCGGATAGTGCCGGTCACATGGTACCAATGACGCTGTTGCCTGTCACTGGCCATGAGATATTAACCGATTTGATATATTGATAGATATATCGGTTATAACGGATTATGAGATACACGCTCATTTGTTTAACACATTTGTTCTAAATTTCGAAGAATTCCGTTGCTCATACGAAGAATTAAATTCGTGTAGACAAATAGTTGACTAAAACATCTTGATATTTAGTTTCCTCTTTTGCGGCAAACAAATTCTATTAATATCATATTTCAAATGTCCAAATCCAGTTAATAATTCAAAAATATTTTAAATATCATATTCCAGTTCAATAGAAATAATTTGACAGGCCCTAATAACGTTTGTTTATAAATATCATTTGAGGTAATACCATTAAATTGGTGGATTGTAATGCGAGCTGAGGTTATAAATTGATGGTGTGCGGTGTACGAGGAGACCTCCTGGTGGGCCTTTCGAGTGACGGAGACCGTGTCCTATACAAATGTTGCATTATATACAGAAAGTGTTATATTTCATATAGGTACCCCACTATCATGGGACCAATAATCATAATGTTATCTATACTATTATAAAATTGTTAAATGTCATATTTTGTAAATCAAAGATATTAAAAAAAATTACTCGGATCGGCTAATTAAGAGATTCTGAAACCAAATTCGTTGATGTCCGTTTGTTGGTTTGTTCGAGCTTTACGCAAAAATCAGCTAGTAGATTTTGGTCAAACTATTATGGTTTTAAAAGTACTAATTCTGCCTTAAATACTGCGGCAAGTTTCATTGAAATTGGTCCAGTAAAATTGAAGTTACAGCTTGATCCCTGTTTTAATAGCCGCCGTTAAGGTACGAGAGCTCAAGTAAAGTGGTACTTAGGCTTTTTATATAAATCTGTGATTGTTTCGAGATTTCAGACGGAGTCACGGGAAAGAGCTAGTTTTATATATTTGTTTATTTATTTACGCTTCATACATTATATATGTAAAAGCGGACTTAATGCCAACGGTATTCTCTACGAGTTAACCTTCGGGTAGTGCAGAGACAATGAAGTGGATGCAGAAATAAATGCAATCTAAAATAGATGAAAATATAATAAGTTTATAAAATACTAATACATACATAAGAAATATAGTATAATAATATAAAATAATACTTATATAACTCATTATCGATTTGCCAATGATATAGTACTCATGACAGAATCGCTTAAAACTTGAGCATAATGCTCCAAGACCTCACTAGAGCTTCTCACTTCTCAACAGGCGGGCTTAAGAATGAATATGGGTAAGACGAAAGTTATGGTCAATTCCCTCATTCCGCTCCACCCAATTAGTCCTAGAGAGCCCCATTCTAGAAGTTGTGGCTGAATATGTGTACCTACCTGGGACACGTCATACAGCTGGGTAAATCCAACTTCGAGAAAGAGGTCAGTCGCCGAATCCAACTTGGCTGGGCAGCGTTCGGGAAACTGCGTAACATCTTCTAGTCAAAAATACCGCAATGCCTTAAGATCAGGGTATTCAACCAGTGCGTATTGTCAATGATGACCTATGGATCTTCTGAAACTATAGTCAGTGGACTATGGGCCTCATAAGAAAGCACAACATCACACAGCAAGCAATGGAATGAGCTGTGCTCGGAATTCCCCTGCGAAACAGGATCCGTAATGAGATAATCCGCAGGAGAACTAGAGTCGCCGACGTGGTTCAAAGGATTGCCAATCTGAAGTGGGAGTTGACGAGACACATAGCTTGCAGAACCGATGGATGTTGAGGTCTTAAAGTGCTGTAGTGGCGACCCAGAACCGGAAAGCGTAATGAAGGTGGACCGATGATCCGGTGAAGGTCACGGGTAGTCGGTGGATGCAGGCGACATATAAGCGCTCAGTGTAGCGATAATTAAAGGAGGCCTATGCCCAGCAGTAGACGTTTGTAGGATGATGATAATATAATAATAAATATAAACAACATTATATATTACTGTGAAGACTCCGATATATCTAAACTGTCACTTTTATCTTATCTACTAGCTTCCAGCCGCGGCTCCGCCCGCGCGAATGTACGTTTTCACGTTTTCACGTTTGAAAAATCCCGAAATATTTTTTTTATTTACTAAAATTTACTTTAATTTACTAAAAAAAAGTATATTAAATATTTCCACTTGAACTCTCGTGCCATAACTGTCACCACTGAAACTAAAATTAAGGTTCTACTTGTCACTCAATAGCCATCAATCATCATGCCATCGAAAAGGTTATAAGTTCGAATTTATAACCAACTCCTGTACGACCAGGATCGAACCCATAATCTTCTCGATGGCAAATCACGTCTGGCACCGCTAAATCAACAATGAGCTTTTATAAAATGTTTAAAATAATACGGATCAAGATTGTTCATTAATGTATACAAGACTTATTTTTTTTTTACGAAAACCTATTAAAATATTAATAAATTATATTAATTTATTAAATTCAAGCAATAATTTCACATGTCTAAATTTACGTGTTATTTTGCGATGACAAACGTACGTAACAAATCAAAAAACACACGTGTCAATAACAAATCATAGACACGGTAACACCCAACACCCATATATATATATATATTTTTAATATCTTACTACTATTATAAATGCGAAAGTTTGGATGTATGGATGTTTGTCACTCAATCACGCCAGAATGGCTGAACGGATCTGGATGAAATTTGGCACAGAGATAGACTATAATCTAGAATAGCACATAGGCTGCTTTTTATCCCCGAAAAAATGTACGTTTCCCGTGGAATAGATTTATTTTTGTTTTTTGAACCGACATGATCGTTTGTATAGTTATAGTTTAGGAGTCAGAGAATGATTGAGAATTAATCACATTTTGATCCGGCCCTCAGTTTTCACATATACACATCAAAATTTCCGCGCAAACGAAGTCGCGCGCAACAGCTAGTTATTAATAATAACCACGCGAGATGTACCAAAAGTTTATTAGCGGACACCACACCTAAAGGCATTGACATTTGTTTGGCGACTCACTAATGGTCAAAGTATTGTACAGAAAAACTTTATCTATCGACAATAGATTCCCATTAGTATAATGAATGGGTACCTACTCGGCCAGCGTGTGGAATCATTCGGCTATCGGTATTTTGTCATTGATGAGACGGATTGCCGTATAGAAAAACAATTAATCAAATATGGACGCAATAAGGAATCGATTTTTTTTTCTAATTAAATATTCAAAATGTCATAATAAATTGACTCGGGGACGCAAACGATTTCGATTCGATCAAATTATAGATCAGAGGTCCTCAAACTTTTTTTGTCTTGTAGACCACTTGTAATGATTTTCACTTTTGGATAGACCCCCAAATCGTAGTTAATATAACATTGTTGTGAATTTATTTAACTTCAAATGTGTTTTTGACAGCCAGCATGGACCCCTTGCAGGTCATCGTCGATACTGGGGGTCGATATCTTACTTACTTCGGGTGTCAATCTTGTGGATAATTATGAACATTGATGTGTGTGTTGGTATAATAATAGAATCACTCAATTTCCCTGTGGGTGCTGTGACAATCAGCTGAGAGGTGCATCAGGAGGACAGCAGCGTTATCCTGTTATTCAATCAAAATCTACTGCAACAACCAATTTGATACATTTGACATACATTCATACAATCACCCCTTTTTCCCTGATCCTCCGGCGGGGAATCGAACCCCGGTCTCCCGCGTAACTAGCGGTGATACTGATCACTATACTATCGAAGAATTGGGTTAAGCAGAAACCACTTCTATCAACTTGCTACGAGCAAATTGGCTATCCGTGGCCCACTTTTCGCCCCCGCGGGAAACGAGACGTGTCGGGCGGCGAACAATAACGCCGCCATTTTGTGAGGTTCAAAAGTGATTTAAGTTCCTCGTTGCGTCCCCACGGAAAAAGGATGAGGTAGAAAAGGTGTCTCGAACAAGGAATGTGGAATTTAGGAAAAGGACTGTAGGATATAGGATACTACTATCTCGGAAGGAGTAAGAAGAGACAGTAGTAGCTCGGGGGGCCGGGGTCGCTTACCCGTATACTTAAGTCTTTTTACAAGACAGGCTAAAAGACTAAGTACTCTCTGACCGAATATGTTTGACCAATGCTTTATTTCATATAAACGCAAAATATTAACTTGATTTCCTATTTCCGCCCGTCCGTATCTAGTTTACTTATTAAAGTTCTCATTTTTAACGGCAAAGTAGAATGTCACCGAGCGCCAAACCATACAATGGAGGCCAGATCGTTATCTGCGGGCCGACCGCGACCGCCTCGGGCTCAACTTCGATTCCCGTTCGACAAAATCCAGGCTGATCAGCGGCCCTCTAGTAATCACGTTACCTAAATTACATTATTTAGTTTGTTAAATGAATAATCATAACGGTCTCGCTGTTATTATTCTTCTTCTATAATTTTCATGGTGGCAATCAGCTGCAAACTCGCGCCATTTCTGCCAGTGTCGAGGATATAAATATTTGAAGTTATATAATATTCTTCAAGTTAGTAATAACATACGGGTGTGTCACATTTTACTATTTCTTGGGAGTTTTGAAGTCAAATTTGAACAGGCAAAATTCCCGCGGGCCTGTTGCCTTGAAAAAAATACGGTCACTTTTCATCGATGGTCATACTTTTTTAATATTATTCACGATTATTGACTATTGATAAACAAAATAACAGCAAATTTATACATCAAACATCGCAATGAACCGATATAAAACATTAAAGGTAGGTTAAAAAACATTAAAGGAAGCATTTAAACATTAAATTTTTAAAGGTATTAACATTTAAACATTAAAGGTAGGCTATTAAAGTTTGGTGGCGTATTGGTGGTGTAGTGGTTTTAGACACGGCTTATAATTGAAGAGTCGTGGGTTCGAATCCCGGTCCCGTACCACTGAGTTATTATTTGTAATTCATGTACGATCTATATTGTAGACACCAAT
>WUAW01037871.1:0-13925 GCA_017165845.1 Thaumetopoea pityocampa | reverse complement strand
AGTATTAATTTTGTTTGTTGGGCAGAAAGATAAGCCTTTTGATAAAACTGACATTTCAGCAGAATTTAGAAATTTAGAATTTTATGCTTAATTAAAAATTCATGGCATTTTTTAGTATTAATAGGAGTAGGTTCTTAATAAAATATACCCAATATCAATAATTTAATCTCCAAAATTATCAGGTGACCAAAAAAGTTCATGCTGTTTTTATGATAAAAATTTAAAGTTTTTGTAGATTTATTTATAAAACAATTTATTCATTTGCATAAGCACCCTCACATTCTACAATTCTTTCCCAACGACACATAAGTTTATGTATCCCGTCCTTCTAAAATCTTTTACTTTTCGAAGCAAAAAAATTGGCAACCTCCTCTTCGATCTCAATTTTATTTCGATTTTTTTATCTTTCATATGATTATTTAAAGCCAAGAAAAGGTGATAATCCGTTGAAGACATATCAGGAGAATACGGAGGGTGAAGTAGTAACTCCCATTTTAAATCATTAATTTTTTCCAGAGTGAGCTTGGCAACGTGTGGCCGAGCGTTATCTTGTAAAAATATTACTTTATTCCGGTTAACTAGTCCAGGCTGCTTCTGAAGTAAAGATTTATGTACTCGATGAAGCTGCATCGAGTAGAGTTTAGCAGTAATAGTTTGACCCGAGGGAAGAAACTCGTAGTGTATTATACCAGCAGTGGTCCACCATACACAAAGCATGATCTTCTGGTAATGAATTGGCATCTTCGATGTATGTGGTACTGGTTGGTTTGGGGTCAACCAATGATGGGTTCGTTTTGTATTATTGTACATAATCCATTTTTCATCAGCTGTAAGCAAACAGTTCAAAAACGGCTCGGTTTTATAGCGCGAAAGCATCGCTGAACAAACTGATACTCGATGAAACTGTGTTTGTTAGATAATTCATGAGAGACACATTTACTTCCATGATTTACCTAACTGATGTACGTGCAAACGAATTGTTTCATCACTTACACCAAACATTTGCGAAAGTTCCTGGCAAGTTAACTTAGTGTTGTTTTCAATAAGCCGCCTGTAATTCTTGATTGTCAATAATGTAGGGTCTTCCCGAACGAGGTGAATCTTCAAGCGACTGGTCACCAGACAAGAACTTTGTAAACCACTTTTGTGCAGTGAGTTCTGATACTGCATGTTCACCGAATGCCGTACATATTTTACGAGATGTCTTTGCAGCCTTGGTGCCGAGTTTAAATTCGTAAAGCAAACAAGCCCGAATCACATTAGTATTAACTGACATTTTAGGAAAAAATTATTTACTTATGAAAAGCATGATAACAATATAAAGTGCATCAATAAACTGACGAGTCTGTGCATGTTATATTGATACTAAATATTGGTCGCTAGAAATCGCAACAGGTTCAAACATGTCTTTATGGTGAGCGACGACTAAAACCGCACGAACTTTTTGGTCACCTGATATTATTAAGGATTAAGAGGACAAAATATACAGGGCTAAGAAGAGGTTTCCCTAAGACTGCGTGCTATATCCTACCCAGTTTCTTTTGCATATCAATGATATATTGCAAATTAGTAATATTCATTGCAATGCAGACGACAGCACAGACGATGCTTTATATACCGGTTGCGCTATAAGTTCTCGGGAGTACGTCATTGAGTGCCGGGGCAAACTTGTCACTGAAATAGAGATTTCCGTGGAGCAAGTCTCGGTTTGGGAGCGACTAAACTTAGTCCAGTAGAACCCTGAGAAGACACAGATGTGCGTATTCACCACCAAAAAGAATCCCTTTGTCGTATCGCCCCGTTCCGAAAACACTCCCCGTGTTACCACTTCAAGCATAAGGATCCTTGGAGTTAATGTAACGAGTGAAGTTCAATTCAGCGACCATCTAGTTAGAAAGGCCAAACTGGCCTCTAAAAAGCTTGGTATGCTGGGAAGATCGAGACGGTATTTCAAATCAGCCCCGATGGGCTGATGGCACTAGAAGGAGATCCTTCTACTTTATAGGGCACAAGTCTGACCACACACTGTTGTAATCTTTGGGCTGGAGCTCTCCAATACCAGCTTCAACTCTTTGACCATATTAAGCCAAGAGCGGCTCGACGACCAATTGATCTCTAATCGGCTAGATCCGCTGACCTCGCAGAGGGACAAAGCTTCTCTCTGCATCTTCTGTCGTATCTATCATAGAGAGTGTTCCAACCGCTAAATTCCATCACCGCACATCTCGCCAAAATTTAAAATTTTACTGTCGTCATCTGGTTAATTGGCATTCTACCACTGTACGTTTCTGGCGTAATTTATTTCCATGTACTACCATCCTGTAGAATGAGCTCACAGCGGCGATTTTTCTAAGCGGATACGATTTGGGGACCTGCATGAAACAACTTTACCCTTTTCTTCAAGGCCGGCAATGCACCTGTAATCCACCTAGTGTTGCGGGTGTCTATGGGCAGCGGGGATCACTTACCATCAGGTGACCTGCCTACCCGTTTGACCCCCTCTAATATAGAAAAAAAAGGAAATTCCATGACTGGATTGGCACCACACATCTCAGAAACCAACTAAGCCAATTGATTACTCTAATTAATTAATTACCTTTAATTATTCTCGCCCCCAGGTTTTACAGAAAATACCATTTTCCTGACACCATTGGTTGTTTGGATAGTACTTATATTGATATAGTGTGTCCCAGAGATGATGAGGAAGCATTTTATGATAGAAGAGGTCAATATTCTATTCATGCCCAAATTGTAAGTTACAAACATTAAACAAAATATATGAAAATGGTATTTATTCAGACAAAAGTTACATATTTTTTTATTATTATCATTCCTGTTCTTTTTTAAAAGGGCTTCCATTTTTCTATAATCTATTATTTGTCTTTCTGATCTGTAACACACCTGCTTCCTCTTTGCTGTCATCCAGCCCTTATGTATGTCATTCCTTTTCATTTTCGACTCTTGTGTACCAGTAAATTATACCCTTGCTCAATTTCTCACTTCCTAAAAATGTATGAGGTGACCATTTCCACGTAAAGGGCAGGCAAATACAATCTTAATACCAAATTAATTTTTAATTAAAATATATTTTATTATTTTAAGCAAAGATTCGGACTAAGTTAACTAGTAAAGTATGAAAAAACATCGATAGATTAGGTCCACTACATTATCTAGATCTTCAATTTCGAGGTACTTCCTCGCTCTAGCTCCTTTCCTTCTATTAAATTGACCCTAAGATATTTCGCAAGATGATTCTAACACTAACTCTTATCTAAATACAGGTAAAGATCGCTATATGTGTGTGTGTGTGTGTGTGTGTGTGTGTGTGCGTGCGTGTGCGTGTACGTGTGTGTATTCTTACATTGCTTTAATTGCAGGTATGTGATGCTGATACAAAAATTATTGCAGTATGCTGTAGATTCGGTGGGTCGGCCAGCAATGCATATATTTGGAACAAAATGAATATACGACCTTTTGTTGAAAACATTAGCAGACATGGAGAATCAAGCTGGCTTATTGGTAAATTCTTTTATTTTATGCAGCAAAGTGTAGGAAAAACTATTATGCTACTAAAAAACTAATAAATTTTATAAATAATAGTTTCTAAATAATAATCTTTATATGTAGCTAAGCAATACATCTTTTTTTTTGTATTTCAGCCGATAACAAATATCCACAAAGGGCTTGGTTAATGACACCGATTTTACACGCCGCTCAAGGCTCTCCCGAATCACAGTATAATTACTTCCAAGGTCGAACCAGGACCTGCATAAAAAGATGTATTTCTAAACTCAAAGGACGATGGCAATGCCTTTACAAACGACCTTTACATTATACACCACAGCGATCAGCAAAAATCATTAATGCTTGTGCTGTACTGCATAACTTGTGTATCCAAGCGGGCCTACCTGATCCTCAGCCGTATATAGGTTCCGAACCCATTCCTATGGTAAATGAAGTCACTGAAATGCCTGATGATAATATTAATGATCTCTACATTGGTATTGAAATGAGAAGACAACTTGCTGAAAGAATATATTACAGTGTGTAATATTTGACTGATGAGTCCAAATGGAAATACATAATATACTTATGTAATTAGAAAGTCCAACAGTCGCTTCGTAGCCTAATGAAGAAACATAAACTGACCACGATGGATGCTAGAGTTAGATTTGCAGATGAAATGAAATTTTTGGTAATGAAATTTGGATAGATATGAAAATACGATTAAAACGTTCAAACGAGTGCAGGTAGTAATATATTATTTAAAAGACGTATCTAAGGATTACTCTTACTGCTTATATCACCGATTCGATGGAACTACTTCCAGATACCACAAAGTTGAATTGAGGTGTAAGAGTTACATAGTAATTAAACCTCAGATTACAAAAGGCAGATGGAACCCACGAAACACAGGATTAAAGCCAACAATTATAATACAAAATGCAAAGATAAATACAAGCTCGAGTCAGTATAAAATACAACGTCGTAGTTGTAGTATGTCTAGCGCATTTGAATGTATATTTTATTTTTGCCAGTTGGCGTGATTAAAACTTGTAAAAATATTCCTAAAATTGTTTGGATTATCACTTCATAGAAATATATGGATATTGTGGTTATTTTAACCTTTTGATCGGTACTATCCAAAGGTACTACCACAGAATACCTTTTATACACTGAGATAGAGTCAATACTCGAAAAACTGGGGACAGTGGTGCTAACTAGTATTTATTATACGCAACTTTGTGTATGTTGACATACCTATACTAACCCATATAACTAATTCTAAAACTTTATATTTTATTTGGAAATCAAAAGTAAAGTATCAGCTATCATATGTAACCTTGATTTCCAATTCTACTTTATACGTGTAGTATGCAACAAAATAATAAACACAACCGTTACTTCTTTAATATTTTAATAGTATTTGCATTGCATAGTCATCATGATTGCTTCTGGACCCAATTAATAACTTATTGGTGTCCTTGCACCAATTATAAATAAATAAATCGGTGCATGTATTTCCTATTTTATTTATTATTTCTTTTTTATGCTTATCGCAATTAATAAGATTATAATGAATAACAATTTAAAACAAATTGTTTCATCTATTATTTGATATTGTTTTTTTTTTGGATCTTTTTGCAATATTTTGGTGATTACATCTTGAATATTTGAAAAGCACTTTATAAGG
Organism: Thaumetopoea pityocampa; assembly: GCA_017165845.1. Classification (NCBI taxonomy): domain Eukaryota; kingdom Metazoa; phylum Arthropoda; class Insecta; order Lepidoptera; family Notodontidae; genus Thaumetopoea; species Thaumetopoea pityocampa. Next base: position 8,731 of record WUAW01037871.1, on the reverse strand, counting down.
GCAGCAGAGGGATATGTCAGATACTTTTTATTTGAAAATAAAATCCCTAACTTCAATTATAATCTCTTTATCAGTATTATATAAAGTTTGCCTATAGAATTTACATCTTCCTATATTTAATTTTTTTTAGTCCATATCCCGTCATACGTTGTGCCCTTGTTTTTGGATTCATCTTTTTTCATCAATATTCATAACGATGATCACCGTTTATATCCTCATAATCAACTTCAGCTGTACATCTTGACAACTCGGGTGTTTTGCAAAATAATTTACTTATCTTTTAAAAATTGTTGACTATTAGGGATGCAAACGCTGATTCAAATGCCACACATGTAAACGAGTGCTTAGTGTCTCATCCACACCGACATCAAGCTGTACTCTTTATGTAAAACATGAATTATATGTTCAATATTTTCAGTAGTTTGTAACCAATAATACTGGGTACATTAGCAAATTTTCCTTTTTTGGTACCAAGAAATTTCGTAGTTCTTAATATTTTTTTTTTGCTTCTGTCCGCAATTTTCTAAGATCTGATTATGGTTTTACTGGTCTAAGAAGGGGTTTACCACTCCTTTCCTTGTTATTTTCAAAACTGCCATTAAGGGGTGAAATAAATTGTCAAAAAAAAGCATGAGTAATAATTATCTGACAAGGGAAAATAATAAATCAATATATTTTTTTTGCTGCTAGCTGTTGGCCCACTGCTACACATGAAACACAAGAACTGCTACACATGATTTCTGATCAATTGAATCGATTGAGCTTGATTTCTATGCAGTATGTTATAATGAGCGCAAAATTTTCGTTGCGCTATAGGCTATAGTCGAAGAATCGTTGCTTCGATACTACTCGCGTACGCAGAACGCACGTTGTGCTTAATGGTGCTCCACTGAATGACGCCCACACTTGGCTACTATTGAATTTCGTAATTATCGAAATCCTTACAATTATTATTTATTCCTTCGGTTAAATTGGGAAAGATGCAATCGAATGTTGGTATCACTTTTAGTTTGATCATGGTGCCGATTCTGTAGTAACAGAACTTAACCAAATTTAGTCCATCCCTATCTTTTTCTAATGTCAAACGCCCAAACAACATAGCTACAATTTTGGTGCTGTCAGTTCGTTTAAAAACGTTAAAATTAAAAGATTTTGACGAGATTTCTGAACACGGACTAAAGATACGCAGAAATGCAACATTTTTTTGAACCGTTTGATACAAACGTGGATCGATACTCGCTATAAATGTTTGCTATCTTGTTTTAGCGTTTAACGTTAGAAAAAGATAGAGAGGGACCAAATTTAGTTAAGTTCTATTACAACGAATCGGCACCATTGATTAACAAAAAATATAACTTTTTTTGGCGTACGCACCGACGCATTGCTTACGTGTAACAAAGACGAGTATATTTTAAGTGTGCACAATATTGCACTGTAATTTATTAATTCTATGTTATGTTTTGAAAACTCAATCCTGGGGCCGTTTTTTATTTGAAGCAAAGTACAAGATTATAACTCGTTAGTCGTAACACTAAGATTAGAGATTTAAAATTAAGTCCGCGCCTGAGGTTACGAACGGTGAAACTTTATATTTGTTATGAGCGAGGGAGTGATCAAAAATGAAAACATGATCGCTTGCATCGAATGCCTAGTTCCGTCCTTATACTCACCTGACGCGCAAACAAGGTTCAAGTGATTTCGTTTTATCATCATAATTATAGGTATTATGTTATAATCCACCACGCTATCTTAATACCGGTCAGCAACTTATTATAATACTTTATTACTACGTTATTGGAATTTATTATAGCAACATAAATCGTAAACTATACAATTTAAAATTATTAAAATTAAGTTCGGAGCTTTAAGAGAGTTTGATAAGACAGCTTTGTTTAGTTTTTTTACTGTTTGTTATAAATATTTACTGTAGTTATATTAAAATTTTCGTACTGGAAATAAAATCGGCCTCAAAATTGGTATTGAACGGCGCGTTAATTGTTTATTTAAAATAATTCGTTGTAAATCTACCTACATTAAACTGAATATAGCAACAAAATTGCAGTTATATCATTGTGTAATAGAAAAAGGAAAAAATAACATTCAGAATCTTATGTTCTATTCTATGCTCGACACAAAACCGAAACTAACCTATACATGATGGCCGATGATGATTTTAGTAAATTGTTACAACAAGCAGAACAGTTGACTACTGAAATTGAAGGAAATGAAGAATTACCAAGAGTTGAACGCTCTTTGGGCCAAGTTTTGGAAGCTTCCCAAGAACTGTACTCGCGAGTTATACAATCTGGCGCTAATGACATTCAAGCGTAAGTAACCTAGGTATTGCAAATGTAATATAAAAAGTATATAGTTATCACAACACAATAGAAAGTGGTAACTCACCAGATAGGTCCACCGAGTCTTATAAAATAAATTTTAATTGTTAGAAGACCCTAAGATGGCTATAGTAAATTTTAAAACTCCCATTCGGGGCAATCAACACTTGTTTATTACTATTTATTTAGTGGCACTCGCCGGGCGCTACCGTGGTACGCTCGTTTCGCTCGCTCAGCTCATGTGTTTTCTATAACAACCTAACATGCTCCTCCTAGCTTTGCTCATCATTGTATCTATTTATGGTCATTTATTGTGTTATTTTGCCCTTAACAAAGATATTTTTCTCAAAAGTGGTTGAATTACCCCAAATGAGACTTAAAATTTACTATAACTGTAGGTCCTCTATCAATTAAAATATATTTTAAGTCAAGAAGCCTCCGTGGATCGAATCTGGAATTAGAGAGTGACTTTGTTTTATACTATTTAGAGATTGAATTTAGATAAATGCCAAAATGTCTAAGTATACATAATAATAAAATGTAATTTTTAATTAATTTTGTAATGTATTAGTGCATATAAATATAAAATATATATTATTCAAACAACACCTCAGAGTGTCATTTACTATGTGATTATAAACTGTCTCAACAGGCAACTATATTCTAAAACTATAGTATACCTTTCTAATACTAGAAGGTTTTTACCTTGTAAAAAGAAGTAATATACACTACTGGCCAAAAGTTTGAGACCACTTGTAAAAATTTTTGTTACCAACAAAATATTTCAAAAGTACATATTGCTCAGCCAATAGAACAATGATGTAATTACATTTTTGCAATTTATCAGAAGAAGCTTTCAGTTTAAAATTGGATTATACCCATTTTGTAAATCATATCAATTATCATGATTTTTCATTATTTACAGTTATTATTAATAATTTGAGCATTCTCGAAAAAAATCCATATTAAACAACAAATCATCCAAATTAAACACAAAATCAAATTTTAACTTTTTTGCTATTACCTCATTATTCTATTGGATGCCTTTAACATATCCCTCATCTAAATCGTAAATCTGAACATGCGATTGCCTCTCAACTTAAGTTGTCAAAGACTTTGTGTTCATAACACAATAACTCAATACAAGGAAACTGGCAGTAATCAAGATCATTCACGATTGGGAAAGCCAAAAGCTACTACTTCTAGCCAGGATAAGTTCATCATAGCGTCTATTCCGCTTGCTGGTCATTACCAGCAAGCGGAATAGATGCCTAACAGCATCAGAAATTCGCGCAGAAGTGAATAAATCCTGATCTAAGCCTGTGTCATTGACTACAGCAAAAAGGTGATTGAGAGATGCTAAGTTATTTGGTCGCATCGCTGCTCAAAAAACACTACTAAGGCCACAAAACAAAAAGAAACGGATGCGGTGGGCCTCATACTCATCGAAACTGGACTGAAGAAGACATAAAAAAGTTCTTTGAACAGATGAATCTAAATTTGAAATATTTGGTTCAAAAGGACAAATTTTTGTTTGACGTATTGCCTAAGAAAAGATGATGCCGGACTATGGTGCCAACAGTCAAGCTTGGTGGTGGTTCTATTGATGGTTTTTTTCTGGTGATGCTTCTCGGGCCTTGGAACCGGAGATTTGGTAGGAGTCAAAGGAATCATGAAAAAGGAGCAGTATAAAGGAATACTACAGTAAAATGACATTCCATCTGGTTTAAGATTAATTGGAAATGGATTTTTTTTCCAACAAGATAATGATCCAAAACCTAGTTCAAAATTATGTAGGGGTTATTTAGAATATAAAGAAATAGAAGGGGTGTTAAAAACATTCTTTGGCCCCCTCAGAGCCCAGATCTAACCTGATTGAGCTTTTGTGGGAAGAGCTTGACAGAAATGTGCACAGTTGTTGTCCTTCTGTGCAAGAAGACATGTGGAAGGCTTTACAAGAAAGCTGGAACAATATTTCAAAAGATACAATGGACAAATTGATTGCTCATATGCTGTGACTAGTGAAAAAAGTAAGGGAAAAAATAAAATGCAAATAAATAATTGCGGAAAAATCTGTTTAAAATATGAATGACACTTTTAACGTAAATGGTTGATATTTCTTGATTTTTTGTTTTCTTCTTGATGTATGTGTATTATTAATAAGTATTTAAAGGAATAATTAAACCTCTTGTTTTGTATTTTGAGTTTTATTTCATTTTCCTACTTTGATGTAGGTGGTCTCAAACTTTTGGCGGGTAGTGTATTCTGTCTGTGAATTTTACATGATATTGAACTATTGCAATGAGACACTGCTAAACAGTTTTCCACTAACAAATTGTCCTTTGTATGATGTCTTCACATAAGCGTCGGTCTTTATGGGGATGCTTACATTCACATATAACTATTTTGCTCTTAACTATATATCAAATATGATTTTTTTGGCTTACAGGCACCTCTTGTTTGGGTCTAAAGGTATAGATCTCCAACAGATATCACAAAAACTTGAAACTTTGAGCTCTAAACGGACATTTGAGCCCCTACAACCTATAGCTGATTCTGATATTGAAAGTTTCTTGAGGAATGAAAGAGAGAATGCTATTTTGTCACTCATAGATGAAGTTAATAAGAATGTAAGTATCCAGGACAAACAATAGACAGATCATGTATAATGGGTGCTGTTACCATTGGCAGAGCTTTTTTTAATAAGCTTGGAACTGGAGTAGGCACCACTAATCTTACTTGTAATCTACTATCAAACAATTCCTTCTTGGTCAAGTGGTATTGATATATCCCTCAAGTACTAGGCATAAAAGTAGTCTTACAGAATAGCAATAATCTCCACTCTCTAACTAAATATCCATGGATTACAGTGGCTATTTACCAGTATATACCAGCAATATCTATGATGTAATAGTCGCAACATATTTGGTCAGCATCTTGGAGATTGCTAGACATTAGTTAAAGCCATTATGATGCTAGCAGAGTGCAGTGTTTTGCCACCGCTACATTATTATAAGGGCACACTATATCATGATCATTACTCACTGTAATGCAATGTTCAGCAGCTGTGTTGCAAGTGTTACTATATACTTTGTGCAAGGGAATTATGTGATTGTTATTGATTGTGGATTGATTGTAGTGTTGGAGGCTATTGCATGGGTGTACCTTCTATCTCACTCCCACAATCTATTATAAAATTGTCAAATGTCAATTTTTCAGAAATCAAAGACATTTAAACACAAACTACTCACATTGTCTAATTAAGGGCTTCGGAAACCAAATCTCTATATGTTTGTTTGTTTGTTCGGGCCTCACACAAAAACCGGAGAGTAGATTTTAGTTAAACCATTACAGTCTTAAAGATTTTATTCCGACTTAAATACTGTAGCAGGTTTCATCAAAATCGGTCCAGTAGAATTAAAGATACAGTTTGATCCCTCTTTTAGTGACGGCTGTTAATTTACGAGAGCTCAAGTAAAAGTGGTCTTAAAGGTTTTTCATATAAATTTATGATTGCGTCGGGGATTCCCATATAGTGGAAAACCGACATTCACGCGGGCGGAGCCGCGGGCAAAAACTAGTTTATATACTTGCACAATTTACATTACTTATCATCAATATAGAGAATTATTCTTCATCTTATCTGCAAGCATCTTAGAGATAGCAGTAATTTTGTGGAGATTTAATCATAAGATAATGTTGCTGCCCATTACCCTGGGTTGTTCCGCAGGCCATTCTCCCAGTACACACAGAAAGTGATGGAATGACACTATGGTGGTGCCACGCAGCGTATTTTTAAATAATACTTTTAATTATTTTTTATTATCACTAGTCACTCCAGACAACTGAGGACCAAAAATGGGAACACATGCTGTCAGAATGGAATAGAGAGAAAATAAAACTTATGAATGCAATGATAGGCCCCTCACAAAACTGGCTCGATCTCAAACGCATACCTGAACCAACCAGTATTGCAGATGCACCAAAGAAATTTGGTCATTCAATGTTGGACGACATAGAAGCAGCATACGCCAGACAAGTGCATCAATACAATAAACTTGTATTCCAAGGATCTAAGTCAAGAACAGCTTTACATCAGAAGTTTGCACAGGCAGCTGAAGAGTTCAATGATCCTGTTAGTATAAAAATATTAATTTCTTTTAAGTATGATATACTAAGATGTAACTTTGTGTAAGCTATAAGCACCACAACATTGTAACGAATTTTTAATATAGACTCCATGCAAATTGCTAGCATTTCAGACAAAGGGTCTAAGACTGCAATAACTTGCACTCGGACTATGTTAGTGGGACTTGGGAAGTAAGATCGAGGCATACTCATTCTCATTCCGACAACACATCCCTCAGTCCATTTGAGAGTGTATTATAGTATATGATCGACTACAAGACTATCGGTGGTGAGTAAAATGATTATTCCAGTATATTTATTGGGATAATCAATTGATTATTCCAATATATTTATTGGAATAGTAACTTCTAAAACAGGCACTGGCCCATTATTTAATGGGCCTTCCGAAACACAGAAACCATGGAAATGTTGGGGTACTTGAAACAAGTTCAAATTCCAATCCTATAGATCCAAAGGCGATGCCATATACATACATATGTATGTATATAGTGGATATCCATTATTCTGAACAATGTCATTCTACATTAATATTATATATTTTATACATTAATAACACAATTTTATACATTATAATTGCAGTGTGGCGATCATTAGAGGAGGCTTATGTCTGATGATATGATGACAATGATGATGATATATTAATAAACCGTTTCAGAAAGTGAAAGAAATGTGGGAAATCATTAAGACAATGGCGAACATTCCAGCCTTGGTGAGAGATGAGGATCCTCTCAAGGCCAGGGGTAACTCAACCATCCAGCAGTGTTTGGTTGCTCAAGGAAAGAAATATTTAGAGAAGAGGTGAGAAACCTAATTATAACAACATCTGGATCCTGAATTAGTTATGTGCTTTTCAATCATAACTGCTGTTAAATATTGAAGAATTATTATTATCCTTAAATTTTTAAGTGTTTCATCTTATATTCAAATCTCGCATTTTTCGGAAATATAATTGTTGATGCACTAAATTATATATATAAAATAAAAGCGTGTTGTCCAACAGTCTGTGCGTTAAGACTTTTAAAGCGACTATTGTAACATGACGTATTACGGAGCCCCGTGACCCTCGGCCACATAGCACTGACCTGAATATCGACATTAGGCAGCAACATGCCACATACATACAAAAGCGTCTCAAATTTTTGATTGATTGATCTCACTCAAGAAAATATTACAGATTGCATGCACTATATTTACGAGTATATACGAGGGGTGATCAAAAATTAAGGTGACTATGCTTTTATCAAAGAATAATTATTTATTAATCAATGTTTATGTTATCCCCCTCAGATATAATACACTCGTGCCAACGCTTTTTCCAATCCTTAAAGCACTTCTGATAATCATTTTGTGGTATAGCCTTGAGCTCAGTCAGCGATGCAGTTTTTATCAACTTATCATTGAAAATCGATATCCTTTCATGGGTCTCTTCAGTTTTGGGAGGAGAAAATAGTCGCAAGGGGCCAAATCCGGTGAATATGGAGGCTGAGGCATGACTGTGGTGTTGGTTTTTATCCTCACAAGCAATGATGAATGAGCAGCTGCATTATTTTCGTGATGCAAAAGCCATGAATTATTTTTCCACAGTTTCGGACGTTTTTTGCGTATCGCTTCTCGCAAACGGCGCATAACTTCAAGGTAATATTCCTTATTGACCGTACGACATTGTGGTAAGAACTCGTGATACACTAAGCCACGATAATCGAAGAAAACAGTGAGCAAAACATTGATATTTGATCAAATTTGGCGTGCTTTTTTCGGTGTTGGCTCTCCTGAACTCTTCCATTGGAACGATTGGGCTTTATTTTCGATGTCATAACCACATACCCACGATTTGTCACCAGTTATAACCAACTGGTTTTGAACTAATCAGGATCATTATTGACTTCATTCAACAGCTCCTGAGCGATGGTCATGCGACGGTTCTTTTAGTCAAAATTAAGTAGTTTTGGAACAAATTTCGCTTACACACCTCTCATGCCCGAAACATCCTACAAAATTGCATGGCACGAGCCAACCGATAGACCAACGTTTTCAGCAACGTCTCTGATGGCGATTCGACGATTTTTCAATACAATTTCTTTCACTATTTGAATGTTTTCATCTATTGTTGACGTGCTGGGGCGTCCAGGGCGAAGTTCGTCATTGACATCTCGATCTTCTTGGAACAACTTGTATCACTTACACTCCACGACAAAAGTATAGACCACCCCCCTAATTTCGTAATATTCAATGTTAAATTGTAGATA
>WUAW01037869.1:3211-14568 GCA_017165845.1 Thaumetopoea pityocampa | reverse complement strand
TTGTAATTATTGTGATAATTGTTTATTCCATGTAAATGTGTGTGCAATAAAGTATATTCTGTTCTATTCTATTCTATTCTAAACTATTTTTTTCTGTCCCTCGTGAACAGTTTTGTTTTTCGGGATTAAAGGTAGCGTATTGGTATTCCCTGTGCCCCCGATAATGTGTGTACAAATTACACGATGATCGGTTGAGTAGTTACGGGTGAATGCGTAAAAAACAAACAAACAAACTCACATTCGCTTTTCTAATATTAGTTAGGATTTTTCAACTTTTCGGAAAACGTTCTTATTTAAGAATTTGGAAGAAATATTAAAGTAAGTATAAATTTTGAGATTAAATGTTTTTTCTAATGGTATTTTAATTTTTATTTAAATTTTTGCGAAGACACAACTATGACATTAATTAATAACAATTATTTAATACCAATAAAAATAGGTTATATTTCAACCATCCTGATAAATTGTAACGCACGTATTTCCAAGTTTTATGGACTAAAACTATAACATAAGATAGACTGTACATCACTGTCTGTGCTAAAAAAATCTTACTCAGATCTAGTAACTAAGGGCATCTGAAACAGAATCCATTTTTTGTTTTCTTCGCGTTTGTTTGTTTGTTCGAGCTACACACAAAAACCAGCGGGTAGATTTTGGTCGAAAAATTGCAGCCTTTAAATTACTATTTCAACTTTGATTAATAAAATTTTTGATTTCAACTTTGATTATATTATTTTGATATTTTCAGAATTGATTAATTAGAAGTAGATATATAGATTGATTTCCGTTTCAATAGCCGCCATTATGGTACGAGAGCTCAAGTAAAAATGGTTATTGGACTTTTGTAAATCTGTAATTATTCCAAGATTTTTCATTTAGCACAAAAACTAACAAGCAGGCGGAGCTGTGCGCTAAAACTAGTTTATAAAAAAATGTGAATTTCAATAAAATTCACATCTGTGTTTATTTTAAATATTTGATCCGTTTTTATCAATGGATATACTAACATAAAATATATTTTATTCAATTCTAAAATAAATTGAACAGGTCCTTAAGGAATCACATTGAATAAAACCTACATCACAGCAGTGATTTTTATTTCTCCCGACACCACTGGGAAATACCCTCTGTAACTTGCACGGGGGTCTAGCCGTCAAGTTACAGGATTGGGGCCTGTTTAACAACATTAAACGTAATATTCAACGCTCGCAACACACTCGTTTAAGTCCAATCTAAGTTGTACGCGAGTTTACATGTGAATAAATTATTATCTTGCAGCCAACAGAGCTTAGCGCGAAAGCTATGTCGCCTAGTGTGCGAAATGTCTTCGAATTAGTGTTATCTATATAATATATATAACTATTATAAACTGTTAAATGTCAAGTTTTCAAGAATCAAAGATATTTAAAAACAAACTCTGAGTAGTTTCGACTAATTCAGGGCTTTTGAAACCAAATCAGTCGATGTTTGTTTGTTTGTTCGGGCTTCACGCAAAAACCAGCTGGTAGATTTTGGTTAAGCTATTACAGTATTAAAGGTACTATTCCGACTTAAATAATGCGGCATGTTTTATAAAAATTGGCGCAGTAGAATTGAAGATACAGCTTGATTCCTGTTTTAGTAGCCGCTGTTAAGGTACGAAAGGTCAAGTAAAAGTGGCTTTTTATATAAATCTATGATTGTGTCGGGATTTCCGATGTAGCGGAAAACCGACATTCACGCGGGCGGACCCGCGGGCACAAGATAGTATTACATAAGGCCTCGTAATAGCAGCAAAATATTTGTTAAACTCTGTGAAATCAAGTCTAGACTTGATTTCACAGAGTTTAACACATCTAGATGTGATAGTATTGCTTAAAGTGTAGTCATGACCATTTGTTACAATTTTTAAGCAAATACTTGACTACAGTGTCAGGGAGTACTCAGTCTTTTAGTCTCTCCGGCAAATAGACTTAAGTTTACGGGTAAGCGACCCCGGCCACCCGAGCTGTTACTGTCTCTTCGTACACCTTCCAAGATAGTAGTATATCATATTCGAAAATTCCATATTCCCTGCTTAATAGACCTTTCCCACCTCATCCTTTTTCCTTTCTTCTCCATTAAGCTGCGGGAACGCAATGAGGAACTTTAACATTTTTAACCTTATAAAATGGAGGCGTCGTGGTTCGCCGCCCGACACGTCTCGTTGCCCGCGGGGGCGAAATGTGGGCTGCGGATAGCCACTCTGCTACATTCAACGATCGTAGCAGGTGGAAGGAGGTGGTCTCTGCCTACCCCAATGGGAAAGAGGCGTGATTGTATGTATGTATGTACTATGGTCCCACCTGGTGGTAAGTAGCGATGTAACCCAGGGTGGTAAAACGTACTCGCTTAATAAAACCCTATTCAATATTGTCTTAAAGACATCTACATAATCATAATCAGACGGAAATACTGACGCAGAAAGACTATTCTCCAGTCTTTGGCTGCACGTATTATAAATGTAGAAGCGAATTATTTCACAATTACAGAGTGGAATAGGTAATGATAAAGTCTCACAATAGGTAAAACAGTAACCAACTACATTCCCCTAATTACAACACTAAGTAATGAATTTAAAAACGGCCGTCCGCCGAACCGGGCGTGTTTCATAGTTCTAACGACGCCCGGACGAAGTTGTAGTGCAATCATTTGCGAGTTTATTTGCGATGTGGCCATTAGCCGGTTAATTATTCAGGGAGCGAGAACTTTGAAAGCGAGCGTATGGGCCCACGCTGATAATGTCGGACGGCGAGCATTTTCATTTGTTGCTAAGGCACAGAGAAATCAGCCGCAGTTAGACTGTAGCAGGATTTTACAGTTATTTAAGATACATACATACATACAGTAACACCTTTTCTCTGGATCTACGGCGGAATCGAACCTCGTTCGCTCGCATGATTGGCGGGGATACTGACCACTATACTACCAAAGAATTGGGGTAGGCAGAGAACACTTCTTTCCACTTGCTACGATCGTTTAAAGTGGTCATCTGTGGTACACTTTTCGACCCCGCGGGAAACGAGCCGTGTCGAATGGTGAACAACGACGCCACTAAGATAATTGTCTAATCTGGACACTTTTACACAGACTGATCTGGTGCCAAACTTGGATTCCCTGTATCTTGGGTACTAGACAACAATATACATACTTATATAGATAAATATTATACATAAATAGATAAATACTTCCACGACTCGGATACAAACATTTGTGCTCATCACAAAAATTTTGTCCCTACCAGGATTCGAACCCGGGACTCATTGACACAGAAAACAAGGTTACCGCCTATTGTACGAATCAGTCCTATAAATAGTTATTAACATCATCATAATCATCAGTCCACTGCTGAACACGGGTCTCTTCCTTAATAAGGATTTGCCATAATCTCCACGCTTGGCAAGCGTCTTGGAGATCTTACGCTGCTGCCCGATATTCTGGTACATCCCTAAGCTGGTTCTCCACAGCATCCACGGGAAGTCTCCATGTTTTCCCGTAGTATGCTGTGAGAACCAGCTGAGGTATGTACAACAATAATGGGAAGCAGGATTATACTGTTATTCAATCAAAATTTACCGCTATATCCAAGACGCTTGACAAGCTTGGAGATTATGGCAATTCCCTCGCTTATTAAGGAAGAGGCCCAGTCCAGCAGTGGATTTACACGGGCTGATAATTATTATTATTATAATTCCTTTGGATCGTACAGGGTAAGTAAGTATATTATATTTATAAAACACGAGGTCAAGTGGTATTTGAAAAAAAAAACCGACATAAGGCCCTTTTCCAGTTAAATTTTCATGGTTTGATAATGATGTCCGTGTTGCCCCATCAGCACGCAACTCATTGGGGAGCATTAAAATTAAACTCGACATGAAAGAATTCCCCATCCTTAATATACGAAACTGACTTCGTTGAATGAAGGGTTATACGAGTAGTAGGTATTACATTATATATATATACGATCACACCTTTTTCATAATAATGACCACTATACTACTAAAAAGTTGGAGTAGGCAGAGACCGCTTCTTTCCACTTGCTACGAGCAAAGTGGCTAACCGTGTCCCGCTTTTCGCCCCCGTGGTAAACAAGACATGTCGGGTGGTGAACCACGATCAAAAGTGATTAGATGAGGAAAAGTGATGAGGAATTTTCTCATTGCGTTCCTACGAAAAAAGGATGAAGTAGGAAAGGTGTCTTGAACAGGGAATGTGGAATTTGGGAAAAGGACTATAAGATATAGGATACTACTATCTCTGAAGGAGTAGGAAGAGACAGTAGTACATTTTATAAGGTTCAAAAATGTTAAAGTTACTCATTGCGTTCCCATGAAAAGGAAAGGAAAGAGGGTGAGGTAGGAAAGATGTATTGAGCAAGGAATGTGGAATTTTGGAAAGGGACTATAGGATATAGGATACTATCTCGGAAGGAGTAAGAAGAGACAATAGTAGCTCGAGAGGCAGGGGTTGCTTACCCGTATACTGAAGTCTAAGAAATGTTAAATATCACATGTATTTTTTAGTCGATTGCTCAAATCTACGGGATAGGTACAAGGTTATAAATATCAGATTAATGCGTTAATGTTCAATTCAAGTATATTACATTACATAGCCTGCTGCCTATTGTGTGGCGCCGATACAATAATAGCGTCACTCCATCTTTCGCCGTGGATGCTGTGAGAATCAACTGAGGGATGCACGAGGATAATCAGCAGCAGTGTCATCCTGTTATTCAATTAAAGTTTGTTGCGCTTCAAAATGTTTGCCAAGCGAGGACATAATGGCAAATCCTTACTATTTAAGAGGAACGCCCATATCCAACAATAGATTCCCACAGACTTATGATGATGTTAATTACTCGATCATCATCATCATATCAGCCCACAGATGTCCACTGCTGGACATACGTCTCCTCTAATAATCGCCTTCACCAGGTCATTGGTCCACCTAATCTACCGTATTATGCTATACTGTACTAATTATTCGATAGATTATCAATAATACTATGAAATATCTTGAACTAACTTATTATTTCGTAGCGCAGTGCTACGCCGTAGCAAAACGTAGACGTCATACGCCGTCGTATAAAACTTGTAATTTAATAGTATGGTCATAACGTTATGGTCATAATTAATAACTACTGTAAAATTTAGCACTCGGTCATATATTTCCCGGAGTAACAAGCAAGTGTGTTCAGCGATTGTCATGGTTCGCCGCGTGGAACACGACGAAATGGTCTATATAGCTGGAATGAAATTGGACTACATTTTGCTTTTTATACGTTCGTAGTAAAAATTCTTTAACGTCTAGTTTAACAACGGAGATACAAGAATTCCTCTGTAATTGATTATTTAAACATTTGAATTTTCATCATAGTATTTTTTTCGGAAAACTAGTGAATTTGAAGAAAGTTAATAGGAGAATTTGAAGATGGTTTCAATTTTAGCCAATTTAAAAGTGTACTGTATACTCTGCTTTCATCTTTTTGAGTTGGTGCAAGAGATGACAGAAGTAAGAGATTGGGCTGCAAATAATATGTTAGACTGAGGAAAGTGGAAGAGGAGTATAAGGACGGTCCCTACCATTAGATGTTAATATTAATTGCTAAAGAAAGAGAAACAGGGAGATTGGGCCGCAGTGATCATCTGTATGGCGTCGGCATAATGATTGTGTCAGTCCATTTCTTCGCGAGGATGCTGTGGAATCATCTAAGGGATCATCATCATCATCATTTCAGCCCATAGCTGTCCACTGCTGAACATAGGCCTCTCCAATCGAATTCCACCGCGACCGGTCCATAGCCACCTGCCTCCAACGAGACCCAGCGATCCTCACCAGGTCGTCGGTCCATCTCGTAGGTTAGGGATACACCAGGATAATGGGCAGCAGTGTTATCCTGTTATTCAATCAAAATCTACTGCGATCACCAAAACGCCTGCCAAGCATGGAGATTATGGCAGATCGCACCTTTTTAAGGTATAGGCCACCAATAGGTAGGATATAGGCCTATTGGCCTATATCCAGTAATGGATTTTCGCGAACCGATAAAGATGATTAATAATCTATTCATAAAGTACATAATATAAAATACAAACATGATCGTTATATTATGCCATATTGATTGCCTTAGATCAGAGGTTCCCAAACTTTTTTTATCAAATACACCTCTTGCAATGTTGTCCACTTTGTATCCATCACCTGCTTAGATAATACTGAATTTATGCAAATTCATCAATTTCAAATGTTTTATAGTAACTAGCTTGCACTCCTGCGGGTCATTGTTGATCCCTAGGTGTCGGTATACACAACTTTGGGAATCAGTGCCTCAGATTGAGTCTTGCACCTTAAATGTTTAATAAAGAGTGGAGCACGTATTCGCGCCGTTAAAGCTGCAGTGATTGCCCGTATTGAACGCGATAAAAATTTTATGTGATCGAGGATTGAACAGATATGTTTTATGTACGTTGATGTCGCTCATTATTCTGTGAATTTTATGTATCTCAAGATTTAGTAATAGCGTTTTAGCATCTGCTAAAATGCTCGAACTAGCCGACAGGATGATACTGATGATATTCTCCTTTCGCGTCTGTTTCGCAACGATATGGCATTGTTATATTTTGTTTATGTCCGCAGATTTAATATTACATATATCATATCATATATGCGAAATTGGATATTTAATTAGACGAAATTTTAATTATTTTTTAAGCGGATTTTCAGTTTAAACGACAGTTATGTTTACTGGTTTAATAATTTTTGATGAAAAATATATATATCGCCGTCATCATATCAGCTCACAGTCGTATGTTGCTGAAAATAGGCCTCCTCCAATGATCGTCCCACTGGGTGGTTTTGAGCCGCCTGCATCCACCGATTGCCCGCAACCTTCACCAGGTCATCGGTCCATCTAATCGGGGTCTACCCACATTATGCTTTCCGGCTTAAAATATTAGATGATTATTATTATCAAAGATAAGATAATAATATTTATTATATCTATAATATTATAAAATTCTTAAATATCAAATTTTGTAAATCATCAAGATTTTAGTCATACTATTACAGTCTTAAATGCACTATTGCGACTTAAATACTGCAGTATGTTTCATCAAAATCTGTCCAGTGGAATTGAAGATGCAGCTTGATCCCTGTTTTACTAGCCGACGTTAAGGTTAGAGAGCTCAAATAAAAATGGTTCCTAAAACCAATATTCGTGCGGGTGATGTCGCGGGCAAAAGCTAGTAGGTATATGACATTTCACAAGGCACGACATTATACGATTATGGGTCTGTTCGGCGCACGTTCTAATGAAGTAATCTAATTGGGTCAGGCGCAGCCGTTCCCATAACACAGGAGGCGATACCGTGTGCTCCTAATCGGTGTTCTTACTCCAGCTGTCTCTTCTCGTCTGTTGTACAGCCAAATCAGCCAGGAGAAGATTTTGCGTTTACGTGTACACGGTCAGCAGATAAATAAAGAAACTAATACTTTTATATAGTCTATTTTTACTGTTATAGGTAGGTACTTAATATTACATTTATAATAAACTTAATTTAATATGTGTTATTAACATCTAGCGGTACATATAACTATAAGCGACTGATGCGAGAGTGCGAGGCGCGCGGTGGCTAGCGCGAACTGGTTTATTCCGGTTTTAGTCACTGTGTGTACAAACACGACTACAGACATAAAAACGTCTCCAAGTTGATTTATCTGTAGTAGTTTGTCTGTTGTAGTATTTTGCTTGAACCTATATTTAATTGGAATTTTTGGCAGACAAATTTTAATACCTCACAAATGATTCACAATTCATTACATTGGATGGCGCAGTGGTTTATGCGTCCACTGCGCCACAACACTCGACAGTGTTGTGCGTTCGATCCCCACACGGGACAACAACTTTGTGTAATCCACAAATTGTTGTTCTGAGTCTGGGTGTTCTGTGTTCCCGTTATTTGAATGTCTTGCGTGCGCAGTGCAGTTCAGAGTGTGCGCAGGAATTACACGCTTTAATTTCTCCAACCCCTTTCACCATAAGACTACTAGCCGCACGGCGGGCTATCACCTCTGTCTCGTAGACATTCCCGCCACCCGTACGAAGTGATTTGCTTCTACGTCCATAACACGCGCAGCCAAAGACTGGAATAATCTTTCTGCGTCAGTATTTCCATCTGATTGTAATGTAGTCTTTAAGACAAGAGTAAATAAGTTTTTATTAAGCTAGTACGTTTTACCACCATAAGTTACATCGCCATTTAACATCGGATGGGATTATAGTTAAGTTTAGTACTAACTTCATAAATAAGGTAAAAAAAAAAAAATTTTTTAAGAACTTGAAAACCCGACACGTCTAGTTGCCCGCGGAGGCGAAATGTGGGCTGCAGATAGCCACTTTGCTACATTAAACGATTGTAGCAGGTGAAAAGAAGTGGCCTCTGCCTACCCCAATGGGAAAGAAGCGTGACTGTATGTATGTATGTAGTATGTACTATGATCTCTGCCTACCCTTAAGGGATATCGGCGTGAGGGTGTGTATGTATGTGTGTAACTTGAAAATTTCGCAAACATCGAAAACTGCGTTAGCCCCGAACGAGATCTCGCGACGCCGCGTTGTGGGTAATGGTCCAAGTTCGGTTAAGCCCGGCGCGCCCGCGGACGTGTGAGGAATGCGCCCGCCCCGCGCCGCCTTATTACATACGTGATTCTTATTTATATTATATTCTCACGGTACGCCCCCCCCCCTCCCCCCCACTATCGACGGGATTAACGTATTGCTCGCCTCTTAGCTGTTACTGCTCAACAACTTTGTAAGTAACGCATCGAGTTAAGAACACTCTCGGAAACATTTTTATAAGTTCGCTTTTAACGCTTTTAATGGTTCTAAAATTGTAGTTTATACGAGATTTGTTTTACTAGTAATGCCGATGGTAGTGAAAATATATATAAACAATGTCGAATAAGGTAATGGACAAGGTATATATGTACTTTGTAAATTACTCTATTCGCCATTGCTTATGTGAAGATGTGAAACTACAATTAATTAATATCGAATTATTTTTAAAGCTTATATATTTTAATGGTTTTAAAATTGTAGTTTATACGAGATTTGTTTTACTAGTAACGCCGATGGTAGTGAAAATATATATAAACAATGTCGAATAAGGTAATGGACAAAGTATATAATTTGTAAATTACTGTATTCGCCATTGCTTATGTGAAGATGTGAAACTACAATTTATTAATATCGAATTATTTTTAAAGCTTATATATTTTAACGATTTTAAAATTGTAGTTTATACGAAATTTGTTGTGCTAATATTGTTGATGTCAGTGAAAATAAACAATGGCGCATAACGTAATGGGCAAAGTATATACTTTGCAAATTACTTTATTCACCATTGATCATATAAAGATGTGAAACTACAGTTCGTCAAAAACAAAACGTCACTTAACTTGCTCTACGGACGCTTCCCTTACAAAAGCAGCAAACCTTGGCAAAGTCAGGAGACCCTGGCAAAGACAGGAGACCCTGACGAAGTCAGGATAATACTAATAAGGAGGTTGTGAGAAACTTATTGGAGATCATTTATATATAATAACATTGAAGTTCATGGCTACATGTGTAATTTTTTATTGTATTAAGCAAGATATCGATGAGTTATTAAAAAAAAACTGATTTTTTATCATTATTGAAGCCATATGTAATCACAGACTCGGCTATAATTATGCGGGATGTTCGAAATAATAAAAAATGAAAGTTTCACAATCAAAGGTTATTAGAAACGTCTTAACTGCCCCATTGGAGATATATTCGTGATAATTACTTTAAATATCGTTTAATCGTTTAATTTTTATTCTATTCATCATTTAAAAAATTCAAACAACATGCTAATTCATAACAGAATTTTTTTGCTTCAAATCTATCTCTTCGTACCTTATTCGTATGTACGTTTCTAGTATGTCCTTTAAGTTTTATTCGCATCCGAATCGGTAATCGATATACAACATCCGCTAACAATATATCACGTGTGAGAGGGACCTTTATAAAGTGTTTCGGCAGTGTCCTGCGGGCATGTACGGATTTGGAAGAAAATCCGGCCCTCCCGTACGACCGGATGCGGCGTTTCCGCCCCGAACAATCGCGACAACTGCTTTAATTCTTTATAACACACATCTAGGAACGGATAACAAAAGGATTTGGTCGTTAAAGTGTTTCGATTTGTTTAATAAAAAATGGGGGTAAACGAGCATACGGGTCGAGTGAGGGTAGGCAGCCATCGACGCCTATAAACATCGTGAAATAGATATTTATTGCAGATGGAGGGTAATGGTGGATTTACTTTGGAAGGTAAATCCACCATGGGTCGTGGACTACCTTGGCTGTGGTATTTGAAAGATATCGATATTATTCACATTTCATATACTAACGGTATATGGGCGGACTCAATGCCTAAGTCACTTTCTAACAATCAAACTTTAGATGGATTTCTGGTCCATAGGATAGATCTGTTAAAGAAGATAATCGTGGGGATCACATGAAGTCGAAGGAGGAAGAAATGATGGGCGGCGGCCATATTATGATAGTATTGGAGAAGAACCCTGTCGTGCTCCACACAGGATTCACCTCTATCCTCCATTTGCGGAACAATGGTTCCGCTTATGGTTATAGTTCCGTTACCACTGAGCTGGGGTAATGACCCCAGTTCAGTGGTAACGGATTAGATCTTCCATGCGATATGCACTTTGTGCCTGATGGATGTGTAGAGGCGGTGTCGTCCGCCAAAAGAACTAGTGATGTGTTAAGTAAATTCATGTAAAGACTGAAAAGCAGTGGGAATTACCGAATCGTGGGCGACTCCAAATGAAACCAAAAAACAAAAATCTCGAATGGGTTCGACGGGCTCGTACTCGGTAGTGAAAGTACTGATAAATTAGCTTGGAGACGTTTTTGCATTTTTAATAGTGTCTGTACACACGGCGGCTAAAACCGAAATAAACCAATTATGTAATCAGCAGTTTACACAAAACGACATCTCTATCTTCAAGTTAGTAAACTTGAGTTATTATAAAAAAATAATGTACCACTTTAATACTCGTATAATGTAATGATTTTATTTCGATCAATAATGAGAAAATGTAACTAAATGAGAAAATATTGTTGATAATTAAACTTTTCTCATTAAACGAAATAGCAATTTACGTATTTGGTTATATCACTCTATTATGATTTTATCAAAACTAGCAGCTAGTATAATGTCTCTACTGCTACTAATTAATAATCAAAGCATAGTACGGCAGGGGAAATACTAACTTAAAATTGATTTTAGATTCAAACATTC
>WUAW01037864.1:0-15355 GCA_017165845.1 Thaumetopoea pityocampa | reverse complement strand
ATTCGGGGAATATCCATATTATAGAATAATATAGCAAGTACACAAAATAGCTCTACCTACTCCGATCACTAGCTGATAACTGATTAATTTGGAAATTAAATACAAAATTCGTACAAATCGTTAAAGGCGTTTACGAATTATACAACTTGATTCGCAATAACTTAATAATGGTGATGATGATTGATGGCCATACCCTATGCTCATAGAGAAACGTACTTTCGCTTTTATTATATATTAAGTGTAGATTTTATCGAAATAGTCAAGATGGCGGTAGGTACCAATATTTTCCTTGATTATCTTTAAAATCATTGAGACAGTTACTATTTTTTAGCAAATGTACTAACTACGTAGTATTTGATACTTTTGCTAGCAAATATGTACTACTGAGTAAAATTTTAGAAAATTTTTAAATTCCGCCATATTGGCCTAGAAAAATGTCCCTGGAATTAAGTTAGTCTTTACACCTATGAAGTGTAAATAAACAAAAAAACAATTATATCTTAAAGTACTTACACGTATTTGAAAGGCCTGTGGTTGAGATGGGTGAAACGCGCATACACGGGCCCACGGTCCGAGAAGTCCAAACCCTTGGACAGATCCACGTCGCTCATCATCCAGAACGTGTTCAGGACATTGCTCTTGCCGCCATCAGTTTCCACCGCCACGGAGGTCACTTGTACGCCGGGGTTCTCAAGCTTTCCATGGATAAAAGTAAACGCTAATCAAAGGGTGTGGTAGTCGGATTTCACGTTTAATGGCTTGCGCACTACTGACTGAAAACCTTTAATTTAGGGGGGAAACCTGCATAGGATACCAACTAGGCCAGACTCCTACTGGCCAACTTACAATATGGAATTTCTCTTAACATATACTATCTGACACAATATTCAGGGAATCCTAGTTTGCTCAATATGAGTGAAAATTCTGCAGAATCTTATTTGGATCTCTAATAAGAGATCTATATCTATTGTTAGAGATCCGTGCCCATGATGCGCGTAGGTATACATAAATAATACATTCAGAATCTGTATTTACATATGTATTATACAATTATGAATGTATACTAGATTTCCACTTCGAGATCGAAACTATTTCAGCTCGAAAGTCTCGTCTTTAGAGATAACTACATTTTCTGAACTCAGACTCGATTACCTATAGAGACTAGAATTGATCTCTTTCTGTTAGTGTTTCCTAGGTGACCTTAGAAATCAGTTCACCTAAAGAGACACCTTTGAAGCTAATACCATCATGTCAGCCCACAGACGCTCACTACTGGATATAAGTCTTCTCTAACAATCGTCACAGCCAGCGGTCATGAACCGCCAGCATCCACCGATTGCCTGCGACCTTATTAGGTCGTCGGTCTATCTAGTTGAGGGACGATCCGCACTACGCTTTCTGGTTGAAGTCCCCAATGTCCATCGGTTCTGTGAACTAAATTCATCGCCCACAGCCACTTCAGGTTTGCAATCATTTGAACCACACAATTACATTATCGCGGATCTTATCTCCATTGCTCGTTGAGTGATCTTGAGCTTTTTCATGAGGCCCATAGTTAATAGTCATGTCTCAGATAGGCAGGTCTTGACTGGCAATGTATAGTGATTAAATACACCCGTACCACTGAGTTATTATTTGTAATTCATGTACGGTCGGATTAACGGAGAAAGAAAACTTCGTGAGAAAACCTGCATGCTCGCATGGACGTCTGAAGCCTACTAAGCCAGCGCGGTAGACCGGTAGACCGGTAGCCTAATCCCCTCCTGATCCTGAGGAATATGGACTGGGGATTATGATGATGATAATAATAATGATCAAGATGATACTTGACTTGAGAATATCAATGTGTGTACCTCTGACCGTGTGTAACGGCGCACGGCGGAGGACTCCTTGTGCCGTTGGAAAACGTCGTCAATCCACGCGTGCCAGCGGTAGAAGTAGGGGTCTCGCATCGTGGTCGCTTCATCGGCCATCACACTGAATGTCTCCTATAAACAACGTATATGATAGATTACTATATATATAATTATCCTTCATACATTATCATGTATGAAATGCCCAAGGCATTTCTACCAGTCAGTTTTTAAGTAACATTGAAATTACTTCAAGAAAAAGTAGATGTGTAGTGGCATAAATAAAAATAAACAAGTCCCCATATTACAACAATAATGTTTATACATATATTACAACATATGCTAATTATAGTACAAAATATGCTTTAATAGAAATATTAAGTAAAATACTCTTTATATCAATAAATTGATTATCCAAAAAAATTATGATTAAAAGAGCGTAAGTCAGTTTAGAAATGTATTCTAATTGAGTTACCTACATTTTTTATAATTACATTTTGCAATTAAATAAGGAATAAGACGACAGCAGAAGAATTGTATTTTCTTTTCATTTGTAACTAAACTAACCAGGTAGCGATGTTCCGGGTCATGCATGTACGCAGTGAAGCTATGTCCGTTGTTGTGGATGCTGCCGTAGAGGTTTATATTCGGAGAGAGAATGCTCGCTTCCACCATGTTACCCAAGGTATCGATGTCCAGCGGCTGAGTAGTACCGTCAGCCTGTAGAATTAATTTAAGATTAATTATATTGTGGATACGTTATAAATAGATAGTGTACGTAGGCTAACTTTGCGAGCGAAGAAAATTGGCGGGAAAAATTGAAATTTTAAAACCAAGATATAAAATATTTGGGGTATTCTCTGCCAGTCTATATACTCATCTACACTATTATAAAATTGTTAAATGTCAAATATTGTATTAAAAAAAACTACTTAGATCGATTAATTAAGGGCTTCTGAAACCAAAACCGTTTGTTTGTTTGTTCGAGCTTCATGCAAAAGCGAGCGCGTTGATTACAATCAAACTATTACAATGTTAAAGGTACTATTCCGGCATAAATACTGCGGTATATTTCATCAAAATCGGTCCAATAGAATTGAAGATACAGCTTGATCCCTGTTTTAGTAGCCGCCGTTAAGGTACGAGAGCTCAAGTAAACGTGATTCGAAGGCTTTTAATATAAATTATTATTGTTTCGGTATTTTTCATGTAGCGGAAACCCGATATTATATAATATTAACTAGTTTTCTCGTATAAGTATGAACTATAATTTTGATATGAGTCAGTTTTTGTGAGCTTCATCATATTTCTGTTCTTTTTCCCCCTCGTGCATATTATACGAATAAATGGAATACCTATGCCCTCAGATTAATGAATGGAATTATTCCTTTAATATGAGCATTCTCCCATAGTACTGTATTGTGCGTATAATATTAAGCGAGCGTAATTATTCAGTTACCTTAATCACAGTACCAGTGGAAATGGCGTCCTCAAGAACTCTTCTCCACTTTTCCATTTGATCGATTGTAATGTCGAGTCCGTCGACTGGACGCTTCAAGTCGCGCCATCTCATGTTCGCCTGGCGAGGAGCCCAACCTCGAGATGAGGTCAAACTGTCCAACTTGGGGAAATAGGCTTCGGGAATTGGCTCTCTCCAGTTACTAAATTTCACCACTCTCTTCAGCGAATTGTTCAGGCGTTCACCATTATAACTGTAAAATAGGTCTTGTTACGTGGACCAAAGTGCAAAGTTAAGCTGGGCTTGACCACTACAATTTAACAAGGCACCATACCCACTTAAGTGTCAGTGGAATTGACCATTAATATTCTAAGTACTCTGCTGACCTTGGTTAGCGGTGCCAACATAGTATTAAGGTCACCTCATTCCATTTTTCCTAGCCTGGACTCTGTTCAACTGAGTGATACACCAGGTCAATAGGCAGCATCGTTATCATGTGATTCAAAGACCATCTATGGCGATCTTCAAAGCGCCTGCCAAAAATGTAAATTAAAACAAATCCCTTTTCTATTAAGCTTAAGTACAGCTCAGTGACGAACTTCGGCTTCAAACATCAATTTCTTTCAATTTTTTATTAACTATTCATTATTCAAGTAAGTTATTAAGATTATTAAATTAAATAAGATTTATATGAAATTTTATATAATACTTAAATTATTATAAAAATAATTATTTACCGAGCAATCATCTGTTGATGCATGTAGAAGAAGAGTTCCCCACGGCGATCTTTAGCGACAATAGATCTTTGTGATGCTGTAAACGGATACACCAGATGCCAATGCCAATGATGTAGATTAACGCCAATATCTTCACGCCAATAAGCTAAACGATGTTCTTCTTCCAAATCTGTGGCTGTATAGTTCCTCGGGATGATGATAGGAGTGCGCTGGGAAATTTTAATTAAGTTTTTATTAAAGATCTCTACTTTAGGAATACATAGCGTATAACTGAACGTTCATATTTGACAGTTTCACAGCTGTTATTTTTGTTATTCCAATATACGCATTGTTTTCAGTCACTACTAACTCGTTAATTTCAAAACTACCGTAAAATGATCAGCTAATTTATTTCAGCTTAAAAGGAAAGAATAAAAAAGAAAGATATAACTTAATCTTAACTAATAATTAAATTATATACCTAATTGATACTATTATAATTTGATATCGTGTTTTGACTCAAGGGAATAAACGAAACGTATTTTCTTACAAAAGTCACGTAGGCCACCGCGCGTGTTTATATTTTGATCAAAAACATTAACCTGTGAATTAGTCAAATATTAGTTTTCAGTGATATAAAATCATATAAAACTAATGTTGTTTTAACGTCTTCATAATGGAGAATCTCGATTTGAAACCGGGCGTAGTTGTAGTGCGTGCAAAACCGGAAGGACAGCGAAAGACTTTCAAACCAAATATTCGTTCTATAAATAAAATTCCTAATGAATTACTAAATGATCCTTTGTTAAATAGAGCATGTGAAGTATTACCACAGAATTATAACTTTGAAATACATAAAACTATTTGGAGGATAAGATCTCTGGGCTCGAAACGTGTCGCTCTCCAATTGCCGGAAGGTAATTATTTTTTACATTAATTATCTCTTCTAGCGTGGGTATTTGTATTCATTCTATAGCTGTAATAACAATTACTCCACATAATACTATAAATTAAAATATAGAAAAATATTAAGTAAATTATTTTGGTTAAATCACTTTATTTATATTCATGATTCTTATTTAACTACTTGTTTTAAGACATTTATTACTTAAATTATTATGCTAGTAATTGGCAAAGTTGTATCAAAATTATTTTGATAAAACAATTGTGAGAAAGTTAATTCTCCAGATTAGTGACACAAGAGGCTTATTGACTTGAAATAAATTTGAATCGATAAAAGACCCATGGCTACTGTATATTTTAAAAGATCCATTTGAGGCAACTCAACAGCTTTTGAGTAAACAACTTTTCCTGTAGTGGTGGGTGTAGAAATCTTTGTTAAGGACAAAATAACAATAAATGGCCAAAAATAGGTGTAATGATGAGTGAAGCGAGGAGGAGCATGTTTGGTTGTTTAAAAAAAATTCTAGAATAATGGACTGAATGTAACTTTCTATGGTATCCCATCCTAACTGTATTAAAATTGTTTTATTACTTATAGCTCAACTAATTAAGGGCTTCTCAAATCAAATCCATTGATATTTGTTTGTTCAAACCATGCAAAAACCATCAGGTAGATTTTGGTCAAAATGTTAGTCTTAAAGGTACGATTCCAACTTTAATACTGTGGCATGTTTCATCAAAATCGCTTCAATAGAATTGAAGATACAGCTTGATCTCTGTTTTAGTAACCACTGTTAAGGTATGAGAGGTCAAGTAAAGTGGTTCTAAGGATTTTTATATAAATCTATGATTGTTTTGGAATTTGTCATGTAACAAAGATCCAACATTCAAGGAGGCGGAATACTACTACGGGCAAAATATTTTAGTGGACCTTACAAAAAAATCTTTTATATTGTGGTATGCATTCTTTTTATTGATTTGTGATTTTAAAAAGTCATCTTAATATGATATATAATATAATGTAGTTTGGACTTTTTGGACATGAAAGATTGTAGACTAATAAAAGTTAGTCTCACAAAATAAAAGAAAAAACCCTTACTAAAATATTAGTAATGAGCAACTTTTTAA
Source organism: Thaumetopoea pityocampa (assembly GCA_017165845.1). NCBI lineage: Eukaryota > Metazoa > Arthropoda > Insecta > Lepidoptera > Notodontidae > Thaumetopoea > Thaumetopoea pityocampa. The sequence continues at coordinate 9,296 of WUAW01037864.1, read as the reverse complement.
AATGAATTTAAAATTTTTTATCTGATATCGATAATTTTAATTGGGATATTATATAGAGGCCAAAACACTGCTTGTTTCCCATATTTGTTGTTGGCCACAGGAACATGTTAGCCTATAATGGTGACACACTGGTGGTTGCTTAGGTTTTTTATGGACCCTGTCTACTCACCTAGACACCAAATTACCGGGCAGCCTAATAACCTATTATATATCCTTTTATTACAGGACTCACAATGTTTGCAACAACATTATGTGACATAATAGAAACATTCGCGAGTGCTGATACTGTGATAATGGGTGATGTGACATATGGTGCTTGCTGCATAGATGACTTCACAGCTGTTGCTCTCGGAGTTGATCTACTAGTGCATTATGGACACTCGTGCCTTATACCAATTGACCAAACCAACGATATCAAAGTATTATATATTTTTGTAGACATAAAAATTGATCCATCTCATTTCGTGGAAACTATTAAGTTGAATTTTCCGAAAAACACTCATTTAGCTTTAGTAAGTACAATACAATTTGTGACGACATTACACTCTGTAGCTAAGAACCTTCGGAGTGAAGAATATATAGTGACCGTACCACAGTGTAAGCCTTTGTCACCAGGGGAAATACTTGGCTGTACCGCACCTAAATTAAATGCAGATTTTGTAGTGTACTTAGGAGATGGTCGATTCCATTTAGAAGCAATAATGATAGCCAACCCAACTATACCAGCATATAAATATGACCCATATGAAAAGAAATTTACGTCAGAGTTGTATGAGCATAAGATTATGCAAACAAATAGACAAAAACAGATAAGAGCTGCAGCAGATGCTGGCAGCTTTGGACTCATACTCGGCACGTTAGGTAGACAAGGTAGCACCAAAGTTTTGGGAAATTTAGAAAAACAAATTCGGAATTCCGAGAAAAAATATGTAAAAATACTTCTATCAGAGATCTTTCCAAGTAAATTATCTTTATTTGATCTTGATGCTTTTGTACAGGTGGCATGTCCGAGGTTGTCGATTGATTGGGGGACAGCTTTTCCGAAACCTCTGTTGACTCCATATGAGTTTTCTGTGTCATTGGGTAATAGTAAATGGTTGAAAGAAGATGGCACATACCCGATGGACTTTTATTCAAATGATAGCCTCGGCCCATGGACTCCTAATTATAAGCCAGTGCTATGCTCTGAGACGAATAAACAATGCGACAATTGTTGCGGTGGCCAAAACAAACGATAGTACTTACTGGCACGTTTTCGGGGACAACTGCAGCTAATTCACGCGCTTTTGAAAACACCTGCGGGTCCACAAATTTTGCCGGGAAGGTCTCTGCAAAGTTCTGTATTGGCACATTCTTTGTGTCCGGTCTGTAAATAAAATTATCTTGATGTACATACATACATACACTCACGCTCTTTTCCCTGGCTCTCCGGCGGGGAATCGAACCCCGGTCTCCCGCGTTATCTTGATGTGATAGGACTTATCAACTTTTTACATGTAATTAATATGCAGGTCGTAAGATCTGACTTATAATAGTTGTAGATTCCACCACATCGGCCAATAGGTTGATATTATCGTAAGTGACATCTATTTAGCATTTGAATATGTGCAGTATGAGACAGGTGCCATTAGCTAACTTCGACAAGACGAACTATACCGAATGGATTGCGACCACACACTTTGAAATTGTCTTTCATTATTCGTCATTTTCACCACCCACAGCCGGTGGATGTCCACTGCTGGTCAAATATATCCGCAATGTTTTTTTTGATCATTAACACAGTCGGCACTCACTGGGCGACCTAGCCGATTGTGTACTCAACTTTATTTGATAGTGTTAATGTTTATAAATTAACGTAGTAATGACATTCGTCGTTTTGAGTGCAATCACAACAACGACAGATGCGCTAAAAGTGGCAATGAATAAGCGTGGTGGCTGTAAACACATTTATGATATGTCGAGTAAGCAGGTACATCTTCGGAACCTCTCGAGTCGTGTTAAGATTCATAAATTAACATAGTAATGACATTCGTCGTTTTGAGTGCAATCACAACAACGACAGACGCGCTAAAAGCGGCAACGAATAGGTGTGGAATGTAAATACGTTTATGATATTAGTCGAGTAAGCAGGTACATCTTCGGAACCTCTCGAGTCGTGTTAAGATTCATAAATTAACATAGTAATGACATTCGTCGTTTTGAGTGCAATCACAACAACGACAGACGCGCTAAAAGCGGCAACGAATAGGTGTGGAAGCTGTAAATACGTTTATGATATTGGTCGTGTATGCATGTACATTGTTCGAACCTCGTACTGTACAATCTTACAGACTTCTGAGTTATTACGAAAAGGTGAGGCTTTACGATAATATCGTCAATATCATGTCTGGCTGTATTTATTTTAGCTTTAGTATTTGTATACTTATGGTATATATGATAAAACGAAGCAATTATACCTAAAATAGTGTTTGCGGTAATATATCATAGCTTACGATATTGTCCTGTCTGTGTGTTAGAGGAACTTTAGAGACTAAATATTGTTTGTAAATGTTGTACAAATTTTGTATTTCAAAGTATTTATGAACTAAGATAAAAAAATCCTCATTAACTTCGCTGACAATTTAAAATAATTATACGAAAATATAAATATTTAATATTATGTTGTATGTGTATTACAACTGGTACAAATACTTAATCTTATTTAATTATCCGTGTGCGGCAACCATTTTTTTTTATTACCCGAGATATTTTTTGTACTTAATAATGTGATTTGAAAATTCAGATGCGTATAGCGAGTATTACTGGATTGCAGTATGGCAAATACCCCTCTTTACTGGAGGCGGCCTATGTCAGACAGACTCCCTATCAACTTTGATACTCTCCTTTTTGATCATACAAGTTGGCGTATTTAATCATTGGGCGATGTCTCTTAGGGTAAGCAATACAAGCCAAGCAATATTATATGGACGGCTAATACATTATCTAATATCCCAGCAATCGTAACATCAACCATTAACCGAAACATTATCCAATTCGCAAGTGACACATATATTTTAATTGTGGTCTATATTTGAGTAGGGTAATAAGTATTAGACGTGCGTAGATCATATGTGCGAGATATAATATTTAATAAGTTAATATTATGAACACTAAGCTAATATTATCCACAGATACTATAATAATACTTTACCCAGAGGTGATAATGTTATAGAGATCGCTGGTTTATATCTTGATATTAGGTCTAGTCAGAGGTTCCCAAACTTTTATGTCCTGTAAACCACTTGTTCATGTTTGTTGTTCTAGCCATTTTTTTTCGACTTTAGGCACACCTCTTGTTTGGCGAATATAGAACTTTTGCAAATTTGTCAACTTCAAATGTCATTTTGACAGCTGATATAATGTTACTCTCTTTAAAAGATTTAAATTTTTAACTATAGTGAAGTCATTGTCGACCCCTAGGGACTATATAGACTACTTTGTGTATCGATGGTCTCCAAACTACGGCCCGCGGGCCAAATCTGGCCCGCCGGTGTCATCGATCCGGCCCGCGACAGCGAACAGTATGGCCCTAAGGTTGGAAAGTGTGGAAACCCCTGGTGTAGATCAATGATATCCAAAGACCCCTAAAGGTCGACGGGGACTTGCAAGGGGTCTACACCAACTGTTAAAACCACATTTTATGTTGATATATTTGCAAAAATTTTATGTTAATTACGCTTTGGGGGTGTACTTAAAAGTGAAAAATATTACAATAGGCCTATAAGACAAAAAAAGTTTGAGGACCTCTGGTCTAGATCGTAGGTTCTCAACGTGGGCGATAACGTACCTTGGCAGCGTTAAAAAATTAGGGAACTTTAGAAAAAACATCTTAGTGGACGGTGGGCAAAATAAGGTTGAGAACCTATGGCCTAGAATCTAGACTCAAGATGATCTTTGCGGTGATGGTTGATATTATTCATTAATACCAACTTTTGAGTTATATGATATCATGCGGCATTAACTTTTAGGTAGTCTTTACTGTCACTATCATTGATGTAGTGTTACTGTCACCGATGTATATTCGTTCATAAGGTGTTCTTCATTAATTTTGTAACTTACCGGTGCATTAGGGCTACTGTATAACAGTAGTTGAACAGCTGGGGATTGAGGTTGGCTCTTGCATAGACACATGTCGACAGGAAGTCCTGTAGCTGGTTCTCGGGGACGTCTGAGGAAGAGAGTGTGGTATTAGCCGAAATGTTACTTTTTCGAGAAAAGTGGTTATCGTTACAATTGTAATGGGAATTTTTACAAAATAAATTATTACGTTTTACAACCTATCATTTGTTGATTTTTTTAATCCTAAAAGAGCAAATCGTCGTTGTTTGCAGAATTGTCAAATTATTATGGCACTGGGCAGGAAATCCCCCACCTAACCGTTGTTCGAATGCTCGCGCGCATTTCATCGTGAGACAGATAGGAGGACGCGGAATAGTTTTATTGGGTAAGACCCCACTCTGCGTTGATGATATGCCTTTAAAATCAGCTCAACGTATTTATATTATCAACGCGAGAGTGGCTGGAGAAATATCTACTTAATAAAACTGACAACATTGTCAAACGCACAACTTAAATCGGTCGCTTTAGAAGCCTGAAATTTTGCACAGTAGTTACTTATATAATTTAAGTTAGGACTAAGAAAGGATTTTTGGAAATTCATCCCGTAAACGGATTAAACATTTAATCTAAGCCGATTATAACATTTGAAAAAAATCTTATAGTATCTAAGTTTGCGCGATGGGATTTCTTATCGCGCCAATTATAAAATGTTGGTAAATTAAGTACGAGAATAAAAGCTATTTTATTTATATGGCTATGCACAATCTATATAGTACGCGGAACTGATGACTAATTTGGGAGAGTTTTTAATTACCAACCGCGAATCTGATGATGCAGCGTCAGCAATGTAAATAGCCTCTTACCCGTTGGAACCACAAAGCCAGAATCCATGTGGCTGACACGGATTCTGAGGTAAAACGAGAGTTGTAATCGCTTTAAGCGCCCCAGGTTGCAATAATAACACACTTCCCCATTTTTATCTTTACTTTGAATCTTTGCCTTAATGTGAAAGCCTTGAGTTATATGAAGAACACTGAGAAACAATCTCTCTCTGCCCTGATAAAGGGCTAAGGACCTCACTGCTTAGGCGCACGGGTGAACGTTGGATGGCAAATACCGAACAGTCAGTAAATTATGGCGCTCTATAGTAGATAGTTTAAGTACATTGGTGGTGTAGACACGACTCACGCTCGAAAGGTCACGGTTTCGATTCCAGTCCTTTACCACTGGGTTACTCCTAATTCATCTACGGTCTACATTGTAGACACCAATGTACTCAATGTAATCCATCAAAAGAAAAAGCCATTGTTGCTCAGCCGGATTCAAAATCTTGAGGTCAGAAATGGGAATGAAGCACAAAAGTAGTAGTCCACAACTGACCAACTTTTGAATTTACAGGTTACAGCTAGTAGGTAATTTTATATATGGTAACTAGCTTTTGCCTACGGAATGTCGGTTTTCCGTTACATAAAAAATTCCAAAACAATCATAGATTTATATAAAAAGCCTCAATCCACTTTTACCTGAGCTCTCGTATCTTAACGGCGGCTACTAAAACAGGGATCAAGCCGTATCTTCAATTCTACCGGACCGATTTTGATGAAACATGCCGCAGTATTTAAGTCGGAATAAATAAATATGACTGTAACAGTTTGATTAAAATTTATCCGCTAATTTTTGCGTGGAGCTCGAACAGACAAACAAACATCGATGGTTTTGGTTTCCGAATCCCTTAATTAGTCGATATAAGGCTTTTTTTTTAAATATCTTTGATTTACAAAATTTGACATTTAACTATTTTATAATAGTAATAGATAAGCATCAGAGATCGAACTGCATAATTCTACTCACTCATCAACACATCGATGACTTCAGTGGCCATCTCCTGGTGGCGCGGCAGAAACAGGGAGAAGTCCGCGTCGGTCGGCAGCTGCGATGCCTTGGTGAACTTTGGGTACTGCGCGAGCTCCTTGAGCTGGATCTTCTCGGTCACGTCGTCGCCAAAACGGTTGTTCAGTTCGACGCCATTGTTCACGTATTCTGGAGGCTAGCAAGCGAACATTACATATGTTAACACACTATATTTTTTATATATTTGAGTCAAACAACTTATGTATATAGCCATTTGGGAAAGCATTTTTTTTTTATAAGTAAACATATAAACCAGTACGTATATATATCTACAACAAAATTGAGTTCCCACGTCGACATATTCATTTTTGGTTTATTTTTATGACATTATTTTATATTTTTGGATATTTTTTTTTATTATTATATTTTTTATTCTTCCGATACTTCTATCGGTTTTAATCAAAAGTTTAATTTGTGCAGTATAATACCATATATTATAATACAGTACCAGTAATATGTTATTTTAAATACATAAATTTAGAGAAAGTAATTATATAAAAAGCCTAAACCATTTTCATTTGGCCTCTGACCGCGGCTGCGCCCGCGTTAATGTCGGTTTTCCGCCAGATGGGAAATCCCGAAACAATCATAGATCTATATGAAAAACCTTAGGATCAAGCTGTATCTTCAACTCCGCTGGACCGATTTTGACGAAACGTGCCGCTGTATTTAAGTCGTAATAGTACCTTTAAGACTGTATCAGTTTAACCAAAATCCAACCGCTTGCATGAAGCCCGAACAAACAAACATCGACGGATTTGATTTCAGAAGCCCTAAATTAGTCTATCTGAGTAGTTTGTTTTTAAATATCTTTAATTTTTGAAAATTTGACATTTAACAATTTTATAATAGTATAAACTGTGATTATTTCGGGAGTTCACATGAAGTGGAAAATCGACATTCAAGCGGGCAGAGCCGCGCTCTAAAGCTTCCACTTAATGTATGTGAATAATTTTATTGAATTTTCACCTTAAAAGATCATCAAAATAATATCAAAAAAAAATCACTTACCACGAATGATTCTGAGAGCTCAAAGAGCACTTTCTTATCACCCTTCGGTGTTATAATTGGCTCGTTCGGACGATCGAACAGAAGCGCCATACTCTCTACCACGTTAGACATTATGATAAATTAGTACCTATCACTTAAATAATAATAAAAGTAACGCGCTTCACAGAAACTGTGAAGCGGAATGGTTGTTTCAGTCAAGTGCCATCATATTTATACTAACTGTCCCGTTGGTACGGGGTGCAATTAGGTGGAGTGCAAAACCGCAGCAGGAACTGATAACATTCGTGAGAAAGCCAACTGTATGTGAATTTTAATGAATTCGTTACGCTTATCTATATTACAGTTAGCATACAGCATACAGTTTGCGGCTGGTTTGGCGGGGAGCTGGGAAAATAAATCAAATTGTGCTGTGTGTGGGTTGTAGCCTGTTCAGCCAACAACGCTTGAAAAAAATAAAATACATTTATTCAGGACTAGCTTTTGCCCGTGGCTCCGCCCGCGTGAATGTCGGTTTCCCGCAACGTGGGAAAGCCATACCTTAACGACGGCTACTAAAACGTGCATCAAGCTATATCTTCAATTCTGCTGGACCAATTTTGATGAAACATGTTTCATTAATTAAGCCGGAATAGTACCTTTAAGATTGTAACAGTTTAATCAAAATCTACCGGTTAGTTTTCGCGTGAAGCCCGAACAAACAAACAAACAAACATGGACGGATCTGGTTTCAGAAGCCCTTAATTGGTCGATCGAGCAGTTTTTTAAGTATCTTTGATTTTTGAAAATTTAACATTTAATAATTTTATAATAGTATAGATAAGACAAACACAGCAGATAGAGTAAACAAAAGAAGAAAACAAATTAAATATACAAAACAAAAAAAAAACACAAAGGGTATTGGTTTACAATCGCAATATCACAATTATGTTTTTACGTGTTTGTCCGAAAAGGCCCTAACTCAGCTTGCTGCTGCAACGCTGTTGGATTAAAACCCCTGGTGATGCTCTTTTATTCACCGCGGTCAAGAACCGGTTCATTGTTTAGTACTCTTTTTCGAGATCTTGCATGGTTGAGCATTGCTTAACGTGGCCCGAACTTAGATGGATCCCACTTTAACATTTATTTAGATCTGAAAACCTTCCCCCCGAGAAGTGCTCTAAAGAGCGAGACACCGATAGTTATCGGTAGGTCATCCACAGTGGATCCCGGAGCCCACCAATATGTCGATGAAGGCCGCCGCAGAGTGTTTAGTCAGTAGGAGTCTGACACGCTCCGCAAGCCGCCCTCGCGTATTGCGGAAGTTCTATGTAGCATTCACTCTGCGTCAAAAAAAAAAAGATCTGAAAACCTATTGAGTCTGCATGACAAATTGTGGAAGCCACGACAATAACGACAAACAGCCGATGGCCATTACAACTCGCCTCATTTATTCTGCCACCAGTGATCATGAGCCAATTAGTTATTAGATTACGCTTTACAAAGCATTCTGTAAATGGCTCATCCAGGTGACACCATAGACGTCATGTGTCTGTCATGTATATCGATGGAAGAAAACATATTTGCTTAAGTAGCTAATACTCAATTTTTCACTAGAGCCAAAAAACCATCGCAAAATAAAAAAAAAAACAGTTGTTTAACAAGATAAGGATATTTGGATACTTTTGGTAAAAATATCCATATATCTTATTTGGTTAAAAAGGTTATTTTTCTGATATTGCGACAGTTTATTGGCTCTAGTGAAAAGTTGTGTTTTAGCTACTTTTCTGTGTAAATGCACACAGGCCGCTGTGGTCTCATGGCCTTAACTCATTAAGTACTTGCGTTCCATATAACGCATCCTTTCCCAAAGTGGGCGATAACGTCCCCTTGTGGGCGCTGCAGGCCTAAAGGGGGGCGGTAAGAGACCCAGAAAAAAAATGGGGGCGTTGTGTCTACACAACGCCACCATTTTTTTTTTCTACAAAAATTAAATTACAAATCGCCCCCTAAGCCTAGAGGCTTTTGTAATTTCATCTAGCTAGGAGGACTCTTAGACACAGACTGAACTCTCGACTCTCGACTACAACTTGTGAACATCAAATAATATTAATTAAGAGATTGCTCAAACTTGATTCGATATTTCTTTCCGCGTAGTTCATATATCTGTCCTGTTTTATTGAATAAATGAAATAAAAATCATGTCAATCGGTCGCTTTGTTTCGAAAGGAAAATAGACACAAACAAACAAATAAAAAAGTAACAGACACACTTTCGCATTTTAATAGTTATTAGTATTC
>WUAW01037863.1:0-17325 GCA_017165845.1 Thaumetopoea pityocampa | reverse complement strand
TAGATCTAACTATGAAAATTTGCGTACGCCAACGTAGACCCCCGTCGAGTCTCCCGTGGATCCCTGGGGTCCACCTGGATCACTTTGGGAACTAAGGGACTCGATCAATCTGTGTAAGTGTCCAGAATATAAAAAACCACTTAATACATACACACAGTCACGCCTTTTTCCCGGTGTGGTAGGCAGAGACCACTTCTTTCCACTTGCTACGATCCTGACATACACATCTTTCTTTTCTTCTACATTCATCAAAGCTTTCATACAAGCTCGTCGGTCGCGGGTACTGCTGACCTGGCCTTTCTTCAACGCGACTTCGATTTGATCAAGATACGCTCACCCTACCGATTTGCCCATTCAGGCTCGTCTTATGAATCTGCTTATTTATTTATTTATTCTTATTGTACACAAACAGATAAACATGTTTTTACATAAGAAAAAATTATGTACAAAGGCGAGCTTAACTCAAAAATGAGTTTTCTTCCAGCAAACCTTAGAGTGTAAAAATATTTGAATATTTATCTGCTTCGTCAATATTCTTTCATCTACCCTCTCTATATGTCTGAACCATCTAAGCGTTCCTTTCTCTATTTTTGTCACTACATCTTCTTCCATACCATAGATTTCCCTTATGTCAACCATTAACCATATTGCATATTAGTTTAGAATACAATAAAATATGCGGCACGTTTCATAAAAATCGGTCCAGGAGAATTAAAGATACAGCTTGATCCCTGTTTTAGTAGTCGCCGTTAATGTACGAGAGCTCAAGTAAAAGGTTCTATGGCTGTTTATATAAATCTGTGATTGTTTCGGGATTTCCCATGTAGCTGAAAACCGACATTCACGCGAGCGGAGCCGCACGCCAAAGATAGTTTAGCATAAATTTAAGTGGTTTTTAAATTATCAAGTGCAGCAAGATATTTCTACATGCGTGCATATATACCTATAGAAAGTTAAGGTTTTCCAACCAATCAAGGTTAAGTATTAAAATATTTCATCAGCGCCAAGCACGTACGTCGATTGTGAAAAAAATATTGAAATTAAACATCTAATTTAATAACATGGCGTCAACAACAATATAACTATCGTGTCAGTTTTCTATGGATTCGGCATACTTGAAACATTTAGTGTAGTGTAGTTGCGAGAAATCGCTATACTTGAGACGTATAGTGTAGTGTAGTTGCGAGAAATCGCTATACTTGAGACGTATAGTGTGGTGTAGTTGAGAGAAATTGCTATACTTGAGACGTTTAGTGAGGTGTAGTTGAGAAAAATTGCTATACTTGAGACGTATAGTGTGGTGTAGTTGAGAAAAATTGCTATACTTGAGACGTATAGTGTGGTGTAGTTGAGAAAAATTGCTATACTTGTGACGTATAGTGTGGTGTAGTTGAGAAAAATTGATATACTTGAGACGTATAGTGTAGTGTAGTTCAGAGAAATTGCTATACTTCAGACGTATAGCGTAGTGTAGTTGCAAGAAATCGCAATTTAATAATTAGGGCACTGTCATTAGTTATAGTCGAATGTGCGAAACGCTACATATAAAAATGCGTCTGTGTAGACAATAGTCTGTGTATTGTGCAATACAACCAATTTCACACGTCTAAGTGTGCAAAAAATTTGCAATAATACAAATTAAAATACTTAACATTGACTGTCAGAAAACACAGCTTCTAGTGGGTATATGGCAATTATTAGAGGAGGCTTTTGTCCAGCAGTGAACGCCTGTGGACTGATAAGGTGATGGTGATGGTTTATCAGTCGGAAAATGATATTATCTTGTCTAATTAATTAGTTGTTTAGCACATAAGTTAAATTCATGTTATGTATTATATTATTTAAGCCACATTAGTGCTTTGGTGGTCTAGTGGCACGATTTGCGGTCAAAAAGTCATAGGTTCGATCTCGGGTCCGTACCACTGAGTTATTTCTAATTAATTTATGATATACATTGGTGCTGATTCTGTTGTAACAGAACTTAATTTAGTCCCTCCCTATCTTTTTCTAATCTCACTTAGAACCCCTTTTACTTGACTACTTGTACCTTAACGGCAGCTACTAAAACAGGGATCAAGCTATATCTTCAATTCTACTGGACTGATTTTGATGAAATGTGCCGCAGTATTAAAGTCGGAATAGTACCTTTAAGACTGTAACAGTTTAACCAAAATCTATCCGCTGGTTTTTGCGTGAAGCCCAAACAAATAAACAAACATCGATGGATTTTGTTTCAGAAGCCCTTAATTAGTTACAAAAAGTTTGTTTTTAAATATCTTTGATTTTTGAAAATTTGACATTTAACGATTTTATAATAGTTTAGTTATCGTTGATTTCTTGCAAGATTTAGATATTTTGTTTTTTTTCGTTTGTCTCTGCGTTTCATCCGCGACTCCGCCGCCGTGAACGTCGGTCCATAGAGAGCCGGTCGAGTCCATATCTCCATGAGCTCTCGTACCATAATGACGGCTACTGAAACTGAGATCAGGCCGTATTTTCAGTTCAACTGGTCAATTTTGTTGAAAACTGTTGCATTATTTAAGTTGGAATAGTACTTTTAAGACTGCATCAGTGTGATCAAAATCTACCTGCCAGTGTTTGCTTGAAGCTCGAACAAACATTTTTTTTTAAATATCTTTAATATAGAGACAATGACATTTCACCATAGTAACGATAAACTATAAAGCATATTTTTCATACCAGTTTATACATTAAGTTGAACTTGGCATATTTGTTTTAATTACAAACATTGTTGTGGTATGGTGGTGTAAGGTCATTCGTCGCCGACTTTCATAGAACACAGCAATATTAGGTATCTACCTAATGTTAATTCTTTTCTTTATATTTTTCAGCACTTTTAGCAAATAAATTAGCAAAGAAATAAAAAAAATTAAAACTAACAGGAATCACATTTGCGTTTCATATGAAGGTCACATTACTTACTCAGTTGATGTCGCGTGTCAGTATAAGTATCATATATCGCTAATTACAACAGTTACTATGATAATCTACTTACAGACATGTGATATAAACGCGGATTCATCAAAAACATACATACATACAATCACGCCTTTTTCCCTGGCCCTCCGGCGGGGAATCGAACCCCGGTCTCCCGCGTGACCGGCGGGGAGACTGACCACTAAGAATTGGGGTAGGCAGAAACCATTTCTTTCAACTTACTACGAGCAAAGTGACTATCCATAGCTCACTTTTCGCCTCTGCGGGAAACGAGACGTGTCGAGTAGCGAACCACGACGCCGCCATTTTATGAGATTCAAAAGTGATTAAAGTTTCTCATTGCGTTCCCACGGAAAAAGGGATGAGATAGGAAAAGTGTTTTGAGCAAGGAATGTGGAATTTGGGAAAAGAACTATAGGATATAGGATACTACTATCTCGGAAGGAGTAGGGAGAGACAGTAGTATAAAAACATAGTACCTTTAAAACATCACGTGATCGAATTAATAAAACTATATTTTTTATTTAGAGTTTTACAAAATAGAACATTATTTTTTTGTCTTTTTATTAAAAGAAAAAAATATTGCATAATTGCAATAATTTTTTCAAGACTAATCTTTTTGGAATCCACTATCACGGGCCATTTCTTTAGTATAGTCAAATACCCAATTTCGTACAATGTATAGCGTTATGATTATAACCCATGATGACGGTGATGATTACAGCTATAGAGCCGCTATAACTGTAATCATCACCGTCACCCCGGCTATAGAGTCGAAGTGTAGCAAGAGTGGCAGTATCGGAAAAGGAAATATCTTCCGACCAGACGGGTTATGTCTGGCGGGACCTGCCACCGCCCCGACGGTTGATGTCAGGACGTTGTATATACGCTGAGTCGCTATCAAACTTCATGCGCGTGATTCAGACTTCTAATGACGTCACTTTAATACTGCGCCATCTGTTGAGGATGCGTGGTACTATGTAGTGCAGTAGTTCGCCACAAGTCCATTCATTGTCATCGCCCGTGGAAGTTCACTGTATGTATTCATATGGACCACTTCTATATACTTGAGATCTTCGCCGTAATCTGCACACTTGGCGGGCAACCGATACCTGCTTCTGCGTCCTCATCAAAATTTATCAGTCACTAGCTTTTACCTGCGGCTCCGCCCACGTGTTTGTCGGTTTTCCGCTACATGGAAAATCCCGACACAATCATACATTTATATAAAAAGCCTAAGTACCAATTTTACTTGACCTCTCGTACCTAAGCGGCGATTACTAAAACAGGTATCAAGCTGTATCTTCAATTCTACTGGACCGATTTTGATGAAACCTGTCGCATTAATTAATTCGGAATAGTACCTTTAAGATGGTAATAGTTTAATCAAAATCTACCCGTTGGTTTTTGCGTGAATCCCGAAAAAACAAACAAACATCGACGGATTTCAGAAGCCCTTAATCTGAGTAGTTTGTTATTAAATATCTTTGATTTTTGAAAATTTGACACATAACAATTTTATAACAGTATAGATAGACAGATAGATAATAATGATGATTCATAGCCCAAGTCATTATTGTGTATCTAAGGTACACACTAGTAAAAACCTCATCAGACTCCGATCAGTGGTTGTCACGTACGAACTGTCGTGCGTGACAACCACGACAATTCGTACGCGCATGCGTGATTGAGACGCCGCATTATGCTCTAGTTATCATCGTAAACGCACACGATCTTAATTCAAGTATCTTTTACAATTAAATTATTTAAATTAAATAAATATCAGTGTTTGACACTCTGAGTGACACCGCATTATGCTCCAGTTATAATATTAGATTATTCGACGCTTATTCGATTTTTTATTATTTCACCCTGTTTTACTATTTATTTAAATATAATAAATATTAGTCCGCCAAAAAGAGTGGAATAAAAAACCACGATCGTTTTATGAATTAGATGTTAGTGCATGACACTCTGATTAACACCGCATTATGCTCCAGTTATAATATTAATCACACGACTGTTCCAAGCTTTTTTTTGTATAATTTCACTCTATTTTACTATTTGTTTAAATTAAATAAGTATATCCTAAAAAAGTGGAATCATATCATATCATCTGAGTCACATCGTCATGTGAGTCGTGCATGACACTCTAAGTGACACCGCATTATGCTCTAGTTATCATCGAAGGTACACATGATACTTACTTATTCAAAGTCATTTTAGTTTTTTTTTATTTTATCACTGTATTCGACTATTTATGTGTACCGTCCACCGGTTCCACCCGCGTTGAAAACATGTTTGACGGTCATTAGTTAATTGGCTTATAATTTAACTTCTGCCACTAATAATAGATAATAATAATAGATAATAATCTTCAATCGCTGGAACTCAAAATATTTCCAGAATTGTAATTAAATTTAAATTTTCTATCTTTCAATGGAAGTGCTGGCAAGAAAATAATTTACAGTTTTTATTTAGAGCTTAAGAAATAAAAAGTCTTTATTTCAAATCGTAGACTTCAGTTGTTTTCTTTTTCTTAGAGAAGCTATGCATTCTAACATTTATGTAGTGTAAGCTCTCCTCTACGTCTGCTAACAACAGATAAGGACGCACTCCGTACTACGTACGAAGTAGTAACAATAAACCTACGCCGCGCGGCCCATTCTGTTGGGTCTAATATAGTGCGTATCACACGCGCCTTGTAGTTGGGTGTTCATGCCCTCTTTCGATCAGTGAACATTTACTCACATGTTATGACCCTACGGGACAAGAAACGAATTATTCTAAAACCGTCAAAACAACTCTAACACGTATATATATATACACGTATATACGATTCATATTAGCTTGGACGTAGAGACGAAATGCACTAATGAAAATGTTAGCCACATAGCGCTGTGAGAACTAAAATATACCTTATTGCGTCGTCGCCAGAGTCGCTATTTAATTAAATTTCTTCATGAATTGCATCTTTTGGTTCCCTTTCTTCTGTGCTAATAGTATAAATTTATAAAAATTTGCTTGTTGTGCATATGGAATTATATATTTTTTAATGCGCATACTCTACGTATAAAAGGTTTATATACCTTCATTTCTATATATTGTTCACAGTGATTATCTTCCTCCGATATTTTTTCCAGATGGAGTAACCGCTCCTATTTTGCACACGCAAGGTGATTGAGTGATATTTCGATAATGACCGTATGACAAACATACTGAGCATTACTTATTTAATTAATTTCCGATATTAATCCTGAGTCAAGTTCTGACCTTGGTTTTTGTAAGGAAATTGCTTCACTTGCAACTCGGTATTAAGAATGGAATAAACGTCTTAAAATTTGATTTATTGCGTATTGCATGCAATAATTAATTCATTTATTCATTAACACATACGCATAACTCGGAGAAAACCTTAATAGAGAGGAAAGCATGAAGTGTTGGTGAAATAAAAATCGTAGACATGGAAATAACCCATAACGAATTAATTAGTTTATGACAATCTAGTGCATTGATACCCAAAGTGGTGCATATCGACCCCCAAGGGTCGACGATGAGCTGCAAGGGGTCCTCGCTAACTGTTAAACACATTTGAAATTAATAAATTTACCAAAATTTGATATTAACTACGCTTTGGGGGTCTACTCAAAAGTGAAAAACCTTACAAGTGGTCTACAAAACAACAAAAAGTTTGAGAACCTCTGATCTAGTGGGGCTTAAACTTAGCACGTTGATACCCACAGTAGTCTTTGTTGATTTGCAGGTATTCACGACGACCTAGAAGGGGTCCGTGCCAATTGTCGAAAACTCACTTGAAGTTGATGAATTGCCAAAATTTAATGTTAGCTAAGCAGGAGTCTACATAAAAATGAAAAACATAGCAAGTGGCCTGAGACAAAAATTTCGGGTCCCTGTGACTTAGTCTAGGTTTGATTCATTTCTAGGTGTTACAGTGGTAGTATTGTGGCCGTAAAAGCGAAAAATAAAGGAAACTGTTTAAATGTAGTTCAAATCTCTTGTTCTGTTTTGCTAAAAACGTAAATTTAAAACTAGATATCATCATCACATTACAGATATAAGGCTCTTTCATAGAATGCGGTGATTATTTGCAAATCATCAATATTCACATCATACCTGATACCAAACAAATCTTGGTAATAAATATCGAATTAAAAATTAAAATTTATCTAGAATATTTTATGCACAACACTTTCTTAGAATATTTATTTATATTATTTTTTCATTATTAAGTTCAATATCTATATTGATATTAGTATAATCTAATCGATGATGTTTGGATCGGCCACTGGATCTATCTTCGCTGGCACGATCACCTCGATAGAATGGGAGAGAATCAGCTAGTGAAATGAGAATACTTCGGACAGCCGAGTGGGCGGCGTCCAATTGGCCATCCCAGGTACCGTTGGAATGATGAAGTGAAAATAGAAAGAAAAAGTTTATTTAATACAGCTATAATTATTACTATACATACGATTGTGTGTACAGTACATACAGACAAAAATTAACTGTACCAAACTGGGAGAGGTAGAGAACTGGGAGCAACCGGTGCAGGACAGATCGAAATTGAGGCTTTTATTGGCCAGTACTCGTTTTGGTTCGCTGCGCCATCTTAGATAGTTATTAGTAAAATGTATTATATTTTTGAAATTAATTGCCCATGTCGTCCAGTTACAGTACTTTACCACGTAATAATCACTGCTTAATTGGTTTTTGTCTAAATTAACTCCTGTAAAGGGTATTGCTTATAATTTATCACCGTTATCATGTTGATTCTCTTTTAAATTTTAATCTGCGACATGTGAACTTATAAAATTAACCTCGCGTTCGTGTGTATTTAAATTGCGATTATGCTTGACATTAGAATGCGGTTCCCAGAAGGCATTTTTTGTTATTATTACTTTACTTTCCAGATCTTAATCACTATTTGTTAAGTGCTTTAGAAATCAGAGTGTTATACAAATAGTTCTTATATTATTACGCAAATGTACATATTACATATATACACTCACGCCAGTATCCCATAATGGTAGGCAGAGACCATAGTTTACCTCATACTACGATCCAGACACCTCATTCCCCTCAACCACATCCATAAATCTTTAATACACTTTCATCGATTAAGGGTGCTATGAACTTGACCTTTTTGAAACAAGTTGTTGATTTGATCAAGGTAAGTTTTTCCTGGGCGCCCTCTTCCGACACGTCCACTCACATTTAGATATTAGTAAACTGTTTTGTGTATCATACGAGTACTTGTACTTTCATGCGCTTCTTTGTGTTCTAGAAGGCACGTTTTACAGTAGGTCACGTTTCGTTTCTCAGTGCCATTAGCTGTAGCAGCGATTGCGGGATTAAGTCATCACTTTTATTGATCTTCTTCTACATTATCAATCAGTGGCCATTGTGCTTTGCTTTTTCGAGCTCTCGTCAGATTTTACTTTTATTTCCTCAAATAGACTCGCGTCTATGAACAAACTTGTAACGTGATCATCATAAGGCTGCATTTAGTGTGCAGTGACCGGCGGGTGCAATATAAGAGTTCGTTCTATTATAATTACCGTTTGCAAGCGAAAATGGTTCGTAATTGTTCATGCTTCAAGTTTATCAATAGTCCGGCTCTCTCTTTCTCTTTCTCTTTCTCTCTCTCCGTCCTTCCCGGAAATCGTTTAAGATGGACACTTAGAACCCCATTACTGTCACGATTCCGATTTAACACACATACATACAGTCACACTTTTCCCTGGTTCTACCGCGAGGAATCTCCTGCGTGATCAGCAGGGATACTGGCGACTATACTATCGAAGAATTGGGTTAGGCAGAGACCATTTTTTTCCATTCGCTACGATCGTTTAATGTGCCAAAGTGACTTGTCCATACGACATCTATCTATACTATTATAAAAATTTTCAATGTCATATTTTCAAAAATCAAAGATATTTAAAAACTGCTCAGAAAGACTAATTAAGGGCTTATTAAACCAAAACCGTCGATGTTTGTTTGTTTCTTTGTTCGGGCATACCGTAAAAACCAGACGGTAGATTTCATTTAGACTGTTAGTCTTAAAGCTACTATTCCCACTTAAATATTGCGGCATTTTTCATCAAAATCAGTCCAGTAGAATTAAAGATACAGTTTGATTTCTGTTTTAGTAGCCGCCATTGAGGTCGAGAGATCAAGTAAAAGTTGTTCTAAGACTTTTTGTACAAATCTATGATTGTGTCGGGATTTTCCATGTAGTGGAAAACCGACATTCACGCGGGCGGAGCCGCGGGCAAAAACCAGTACGAAAATAAAACAACATATTTATGTAACTGCGAATGTGCAGCGCGCAGGCAAACTGGTGGTTTATACGTTAAGCGTAATGTTATGACGCATTTTGGTTGAGTAATGAGTAAAATAACAAATAATTATAAATTTGGAATAAATAAATAAATATATAACTAAATCTAAAAACCGATAAATAATAATAATATATTGTGCGCACATTTTTTTCACACGCATTGGCCTAGCGCCAAATTAGGATTCCAGTACTTGACAAAGATATACATACTTACATAGAAACATGAAAAAAGCGTATTTGTTGTGAACAGCTGAACCCCAACTTTTCACTGGAACCGAAGAACCAAAGAACGGCCGCAAAATTAGGAAAAAATGTCTCATTTTATTTATTTATTTATTGATTGCACTTTACAATGTTAGAGCTTTTTAGCGTCTGTAGTTGAACTAGGCATAGCCAGCCTGTATCTCGTTTTGCAGCGCCTATCCCCTCTAGTAAACGATTAAGTTGACATTAACAAAATAAGATAATGGTGCCGAGTCTGTTGTAACAGAACTTAACTAAATTTGGTCCCTCCCTATCATTTTCTAACGTCAAACGCCAAAACGAGATAGCAAACATTTTTATAGCGAGTACCGATCTACGTTCCTGTCAAACGGTTCAAAAAAATGTTGCGTTTTTGCGTATCCTTAGTCCGTGTGTTCCGAGATCGCGTTTAAATCTTTTAATTTTGACGTTTCTAAACGAAATTGACAGCACTACAATTGTAGCTATCTCGTTTTGGCGTTTGACATTAGAAAAAATAGAGAGGGACTAAATTTAGTTAAGTTCTGTTACAACAGAATCAGCACCAACATCTTTTTAACCAGATAAGATAGATATATAGATACTTGTTACCAAAGGGTATCCATATACATATGTATCTCATCTGGTTACAATGTTGTCTTTTTTTATTATGGCACAATGTTTTGGCTCTAGTGAAAAGTTGGGTAGTAACTACTTACAACAAGTACATTTTCTTCCATCGATATATGTACTCGTCGATAAACATCCGTGACTTGTATACAAACATTCGTGCTCATCACACAGTTTGTTCCTACCAAGATTCGAACCCGGGACTCATTGGTACAAAAAGCAGGGTCGTTCCCACTAAACAACTGATACCCAAAGTAGTATATCGAGCCCCAGTGTTCAACAATGACCCGCAAGGGGTCCACGGCAACTGTCAAAAACACACTTGAAGTTAATAAATTTACAACAATGTTATACTAAACTAAGCTTCGGGGGTCTACACAAAAGTGAAAACATTACAAGCTGTGTCTACAAGACAAAAGGTTTGGGCACCTCTGCACTAGACCAATCAGTCGATCTGTAAATGTTACGAGAAAGTGGGCAAATAGCTGGAGCACGCGGCGGTGTGCGCCGCTGGGCGAGCCGGCGCCGGCGGCGGGTCAATGAAATTTACACAACTGCCCTTTGCTAATAATGGGGCGCTGTTGTATTACGGCCGGTAACTTGTACCCGATTTTACATAATCAACAGCTTGACAATATTTCTACATACTATTATTCTTGGATTCTATCTGTTCCCATTGATGCTGTGAGAATAAACAGAGGCTGCACCATGAACTTGGTCAGCAGCTTTATCGTGTTATCCAATCAAAACCTACCGCGATATCCCAGACGCTTTCCGAGTATGGAGATTAAAGCGAATCCCTCCCTGTTATGAAAGAGTACCATGTCTTGCGGTAGACTTTCACGGAGAGATGATGCTGATAATTATTTTTCATCTTCACTCCATATTCGACCTCGCTACAGGGGCACGGACCTCACCTGATCAGGAGGGGGATTAGGCCGTAGTCTACCGCGCTGGCCTAGTGCGGGTTGGTAGACTTCACACACCGTGCCGGCATGCAGGTTTCCTCACGAAGATTTCCTTCTCTGTTAAGTACATTAACGTCTACAATGTAGACCGTACATGAATTAGAGATAGCTCAGTGATATGAGACCGGGATCGAACCTACGACCTTTTGATCGCAAACCGTGCCTGGCACCATTATTATTATAATACAATGCACATATGAGTGGAAGTGTCGAAAGAGCCAAGGTACAAGGAAAACCTATCTCGGGACAAAATAAACAATTTAAAATAACCGTGATTACATACCTAACTACGTACGTAATATAACTGTGTAGTTATATTACGTATACATTTTCCTCTACCGCAACATGACAGTAATAAATGGACATTATAATATTAACAATTGGACATAGTTAAACAGAAATGACGCAAAAATTGACGTAACTCAGTATGAAAGTAATTCTAATTCACATTTTGAAAATACAAAAGGTGAACTAAAATTAAAACATCATCATCATCCCCAGTCTATATTCGTCCCCACTACAGGGGCACGGACCTCCCCTAATCAGGAGAGGGAAGGGATTAGACCGTAGTCTATCACGCTCATCTGGTGTGTGTTGGTAGACCTCACACACCCATGTGGGCATGCAAGTTTCCTCACGAAGTTTTCATTCTCCGTTAAGTACATTGACGTCTACAATGTAGACCGTACATTAATTAGAAATAGCGCAGTGGTATGAGACCGGGATCGAACCCACGGCCTTTCGATCGAAAGCCGTGTCTGACATCACTAAACCACCGATGTATTTCAACATAATAAACTAGTCACAACACAACTAATAAATACTGCTTAGCATTGATGAAGTATTTACAATTTATACTTCCAAATTTGGCAATTGATTGGTTCAGCAGGCAGTGACTCAGCTTTATGTGCCAACGAGTCCCGGGTCGAATTCTGGTAGGGACAAACTTTGTATGGTGAGCACAAACGTTTGTATCCGGCTCATGGACGTATTTATCTATTTACTAGCCTTTGTCCGCGGCTCTGCCCGCGTAAATGTCGGTTTTCCGCTACATGGGAAATCTCGAAACAATCATAGATTTATATAAAAAGCCCAAAAGAGTAAGCTGTATCTTCAATTCTACTGCACCGATTTTGATGAAACATGCCGCATTACTTAAGTCAGAATAGTACCTTTAAGACTGTAATAGTTTAACCAAAATCTACTGGCTGATTTTTGCGTGAAGACCGAACAAGCAAACAAACATCGACGGATTTGGTTTCAGTAGTCCTTAATTGGTCTTAATGAGTAGTTTTTTTTAAATATCTTTGATTATTGAAAATTTGACATTTAACAATTTTGTAATAGTATAGATAGAAGTATAGTAATTATCTATAATGTATATCGTTGTCTGGTACCTAAGATACAGGGAATCCTAATTTATGACAATCAATCAATGTGAGTAAAGATGTACAGAATATTACTATTATTACATAAATATAATCACGCCTTTCCCCTTTCTCCGGGAGGAATCATACCCCGATCTTCCGCGTGACGGGCGGGGTAACTGACCACTATACTACTGAAAATTTCCATTTTATAAGGTTCAGAAGTGTTATAAAGTTCCTCGTTATGTTCCCACGAAAATATTGACATATTGAACAAGGAATATGGAATTTGGGAAAAGGGCTATAGGATATAGGATACTACTATCTCGGAAGGAGTAGGAAGAGACAGTAGTAGCTCGAGGGGCCGGGGTCGCTTACCCGTATACTTAAGTCTATTTGCCGGACAGGCTCAAAAACTAAGTATTCTCTGACCTATTCATTATTATTATTATTAAAATCAGATATCCCAAAAGTAACATGTTATAGATTAGATCATTTGCATTTATCTGCGTCCATTTCCATTCCATGTCTTGATATTGTCACTGTATCGAACGAAGATTCTCTCTTATTGTAGGTCCCCGTTCAGTTCTCGGAATGCGTCTTTATCTTTAACGAGACGGATCACTCGACCGACCGCTATTGCAGTTACTGTCCACTGCCGTTTATTACGCAGCTGTGATTCCGTCTCCGACTTTGCTCCGATTTCCCTAGCGTCTTCTATGTAGTCAAGAGGCTCTTTGATTTCTGATCAGAATGCATTCGTTAATGTCATTTGACAATTTGGGCACTCTTGTATTATCTCGTCAATACAACATACAACTTTCTAACCACCTTACATAATCCATATACTGTGGATAATATTGGCATGCAGACTATTTTTCTAACTCCTAATATTGCAGGTTTCTATCAAATCTTCTACTATTAGTTTTAATCTTCGTACCTTCTCCAATTGAAAGGATAAATTGGGTACACGAGACAATAGTTTTTAGAGCTCTTTCACTGGCTGATTTACAGGGGGTAGGGATAGTAGTAGTAGTATTTGTTGTCTTCTAACATATATTTTTAGGAGCTATATATCATAGATAACTTACCAAGATTGCCTGTGGCCGATTTGCCGATTTGTGATTGTGTGTGTGCCGGTTCGACCGGGTGCCCGACCAGAAAATTGTTATACCGCCATTGACTCGATCTCTATTGCTTCATTGGTTTTATCTTACGGAGCACAATGTTACTCTGAAAAGGGTATCACCGTCAGCTATTCATAAAATATGTAAATTTGGTGAGGTCTTCTTATACATGGCGTTATCAAAACGGACCTTTTTTGTAAGGTTTCGCTTTCCAACTTAATCTGCTCCATATTGTTTAAGCTTTAACATTCTCAGTAATGAGTCCATTGGCGTCCATAGCCAATGGGTTTTTTTTTTGCTTATGACATATAGTCTGCACTTCGCAGGGCGGCCACCAACTCAAGTCTCAAAAATGGCTCTATCAAGGCATCTCCTACCTACGTAATCTCTTTATCGGTAGTTCTTTCGATCGAATTTCGTTTTCATCTCGTCTCTGTGATGTGGCAGACAATGGCTTAAATGTCTTTGCAACCAGGCCATAAACTCCTCAAAAAAAAAACAATTGTAAGCAATCGTAGAAAAATGTAAACGCTAATTTATAGCAAGTACTCGAGCTACATCATATTTTTACAATACCAGTTGTGTCATTATATTGTTATTTGCTACATTCCAATACATCATTAATATACATACTATCTATTGTGCCAGCTTCTTTCTCATGTAACGATTATATCTCTAGCGTAAATTACTATGAACCTGATATAATTTTCTTTATTTTATGGAAAAATAACAACAAAAATAAACAAACCCGTCACATAAATATTTAATTTTTTACGTTTTCTTACATATATTCACGACTGATATATACTTCCGTAGAGTGGAAAATGATAATTTAATTTAAATAGAAATGAGAGAGAGTTTCTCGTCCCGTTCATGGAGGCAGTGGTCCATGTTGGAGCGGAGCGCGTAACAAGCGGTTGGTGGACCGCGGCTCTGACCGGTATGTAATTGTGACGTGAAATGGTATCAGTTTATTTTAGATTTTCAACTACAGAATACACCCTTAATACAAAATTTTATTTAGTCTGAGTATAAAATCATTTAATTGTTGGTGTAGTGGTTTTAAAACACGACTCACGATCGAAGGGTCGCGGGTTCGATCCCGGTTCCGTCTCACTGATTTATTTCTAATTCATGTACAGTTTACATTGTAGATATCAATTTACTCAGCGGAGAAGGTAGACTTCTTGAGGAAACCTGCATGTCTGTATGGGAGTGTGAAGTCTATAAATCTGCACCAGGCCAGCGCGGCAGACTACGGCCTGAGCCACCTCCTGATTAGGGGAGGTCCGTGCCCCTGTGGTGGGGCCAGACATAACACCCGTCTGGCCGGAAGATCTTCTCTTTTCCGATACTGCCACTCCTGACACACCACGACTTAGCTGATAACATCCTGACGTAATTAATAACATCATTATAGATTAATTATACCCAAAGTGGTCTATATCGACCCCCGGGAGTCGACGGGGACCTGCAAGGGGTCTACGCCAATTGTCAAAACGACATTTGATATTGATAAATTTGCAAAAATTGTATATTAACTACGCTTTGTCTACACAAAAGTGAAAAACATTACAAATGATCTACAAGACAAAAAAGTTTGATGACCTCAAAGATCATCATCGAGCTATAAGTTCAACCCAGACAACCATTTATGGCGTGTAAATTAGAATTGAAATTTAGACGACTGATTGGTTTAGTGGCAGTGACCCTGTTTTACCAGTTGGTCCCGGGGTTCGAATCCTGCTAGGGACAAACTTTGTGTGATGAGCAGGAATCCTGAGTCATGAAAGTTTATCTATACATATATTAGCATTTATCTATATGAGTATGTATATTGTTGTCTAGTACCCAAGACACGGGGAATTCGAGTTTGGTACTAGATCAGTGTGTGTTAAAACAATGTGCCCACAATATTATTACTATAATCATAAAATCATATGATTGATGATATGATATGGGATCGGTGTAAGTTGAAGTATGATGTGTTGATAAGGATCGAGAAAGAAATGCTCCAAAGGTGTGGCCATTTAGAAAGAAAGAGGGAGTTTCGATTGACGGAACGAATAAAGCTAGCAAAGAAAAACCCACCTTGACCAAATCAACAACTTGTTTCAAAAAGGTTAAGTTTCTAGCACCCTTAAACGATGAAAGTGTATGAAAAGATATGAATGTAGATGAGACGAGAGAGGTGTGTCAGGATCGTAAGTATGTGGCGAAATGTGATCTCTGCTTATCCTTATGGGATGCCGGTGTGCTATTGTATGTATGTATAAAGTCATCTGAAAACAATATTTTAATCGAATTTAAACAAATGTTTCCTCGTTTCCAGTTCGTAATTTAACTAAATATAAATGTTAGCTGTATTTTTATCTTATCTGTACTAGTATTTACATTAGACAAGTATTTCTTACAGAACTGACACCAAATAAGTATCATCTATTGTTCAGATTTTGTATGTATGACGTATATATATTTTCAAGATTTTAATGCCTCCATCATACCCGTTATCCGGCCAAACAACTGTCCGTTTCAAGTATAGAGCTATCGATGCTGCTTGTTTAGTAAACACGATATCTTTTACGCACTCTGTATGTACATACTAATTTATAATTGTCGAAATATATAGAAGACATAAGGATAACACAGTCCAGACACCAATCCCGCCGGCAGGGTCAAAGAAATCTCCGTCTCGCGTACTGCCGTCGTTAGGCGCAGTATGTTCCAATGACTGGAATAGTCTTCCTGCGTCAGTATTTCCGTCCGATTATAACCTAAGGTGTGTTTAAGACAAGAGTGAATAGGTTTTTATTAAGCTGGTACGTTTAACCACACCAGGTTACATCGCCACTTACCATCAGGTGGGATTGGAGTCAAGTACTGGTTTAAATGTGGTAAAGAGAGTACTGCACCAAGGCCTAAAACTCCGACAAGCACACCCCTCCCGCGACTGCCTTAGCCGTGGCTCGAGCCTCTCTCGAGGTAGATTTGTGCTAGTCGCCCCCCTCCCGCCCTCCCTCTCTCTCTTAGCCCTTAACACATTCACTGCCGGCCGCGTGAGCATGTGTCGATACTTATTGACTCGCCGTAAAAATGGCTGTCCCGGCTGGCAATTTACTTGTTATAACAAATGTAATTGAAAAGTGAGAAAAAAATCATTACGTGTTAAAATAATATTATTAGGCTCGTGATTGGTTTCTTAACGTTGGTGTCACATTACGCGCCGGCGCGTGATCAGCAGTGAAAATATTAAGCCATGGTTGGAACGTACTCTGAATTCGCCATTTTGCCTGGTCATGCTACAAAGACCATCTAAGACTAATGGCAATTCTCATTTTGAAAAAAGGACAACAGAATTTGGAATACAAAAGCCATCCGAGCGTGATATTGTTCGCGAGTTTATCGCACGCAATGGATCTCTATTGACTTTTTCCCAATACGCATACACCAAATTGTTAGTTTGCCATGCATCAGTACATTTTACCGTTTTTTTAACACACTGTTAATTATCCGTTAAAATATTTACTGCAATATTAGCAGCAAGCCTTTGTTATGTGGTTACACATGTCATCCTAAATATTAGTCAGTATGCTATAAAGATAGACTGTGTACGTACATACATATATCAATGACGCAGTTTAAAACCTAAACCGATAATAGATTAAGGAAAACAAATAGAGCTAAAAACAAAG